>JAUZNK010012026.1:0-23361 GCA_035046665.1 Euphysa ruthae
ACACATACCATACACACACATCATACACACACATACTATACACACATACCATACACACATACCATACACACACATACCATACACACACATACCATACACACACATACCAAACACACACATACCAAACACACACATACAGATATCATACACACACATACCATACACACACACATACCATACACACACACATAGCATACACATACCATACCATATACACATACCATACAGACACGCATACCATACACACACATATCATACACACACATACCATACACACATACATACCATACACACACACACACACATAGCATACACACACACATAGCCTATACACACATACCATACACACACATACCACACACACATACATACATATATACATGTATACATACACACACACACACGCACGTGCAATAGAAAGGAAACTTCCAAATACAAATTCCTACAAATATCTCTAAACTTTTCCATTGAATCTCCCATGCCAGGTCACACAACCTAAAAAGCAGCGACTGCATAGCATAACACATGTTTTCATATGCTTGACACTAAAACTATACCTCATTCTCTTCAGCAATCCATTCTAAACAAGCGCCAATCCATACCTTTTGTACTTTGATATTTTTGCTGAGAAGAAATTTGTGGCAAATGTTTGTATTGCCGTTCATATGTGTCTAAACAAAAATCATATAAATTAATTTAACTAGGAGACAACCTAAACATTTTAAAAATTGCAGAATTACAAAAAATTTATCAGAAATAGTATTTTCTAACTTTATTCAAAATTTAAGCAACACTAGAATATAACTTTGGGATAAAAAATCTTTTATATCCTTTCTGACCTATTTTGAAATATAGGACTAGAGGTAGCATCGCCCCAAAATAATTATAATTGAAAATAATGTTTTTCTAATACAAAATTTTGATATAATTTTTCGCAGAGCCAGAAAATAATTTCTTGATAAATCCAAAAAATATAATTACTAGAATAATATGACTTCGAATACAAAAATTGCTGACACGTCAAAGTAATCAGAAATAATATTTTCTGAAGATACAGAGTAAATAATTTACGTGCAAAAGTTATTCATACAAGATATAAAAAGAAAAAAAAATTAACTTCTAGCCAAAAATCATCTTCTTCTCTGCATGTGAACTAGAAACTATTTTAGTATCTAAAAAGCAATTCTAAAATGGTGCCAATAACACATATGGAGAAGTTTTTTTTCAAATCTCTTTATTTTTTAATCTGGTCTGTATATTGTTGCTAATCATCAGAACCTGAACCTGATTAACTTGGCACTACCAAAATATTTTCTCCTGTGATCCTATTTCATTTACAATAATACCATAACGGTATCACAGCATACAGGATGCAAAAATATTTTCACCTCAATTCTGCTAAATTCTTTCTACTAAATTTAAAAATTATTAAAACAAGAAATAAGGAATTAATTATATAGTTCTACGAAATAATTCACAAAATTAAACAAAATTAGCGATTATATTCTAATGGTTGAAAAGTCGTTGCTATACATTATATAATCTCTAGAATATGCTTTTTCTTATTTTCCAGTGTAGTACGATATAGTTAAAATTTGGGACTAAAGTACCAGACTCATAAAAATTACAATATAACAAACATCTCAAGGTAGATAAAGCTTCATACATTTCTGAAAATGCATATCCTGACATAAATTGCCTTAAACTCTGTAGTAAATAATGTCTTTCTTCTATAAATAAGGCAATTAAAGAATATCAGAACAAAATAAATGAAGCACTCAATGCAAACTATTCAAATAATTTTTATAAAGTTTGTCATTGTAAAGCATGGTATAAAGCCGTGAAGAAATAATTCTAAATAATTCAATTTTCTAAAAAAAAGTTTTTCTAAAGAGGTTTTCTTTCCAAACAATTTTATTTTTGTTTATAATTGAGAAATCTATTTGAATATTTTTATTTTAAAAGAAAAACATTTGTTTAAACCAGTTTAGAGATCAGTTTTCTTTCAAAAACTTTTTTCTGTCACAACAATACTTCCATTGTGGTGCCATTATGAGAGAACTTACTATATCTGCAGCTTGTGATCAAAATTTTATTAATGAAAGATATTTAGATAACTAGTAGAAGTACCAAGCACATTTTATTTTACGACAATAAGAATGGTCTTATACATCACACACAAAAACATAGAGATTGATTCAGCCGAAGCATAGAAAAAATTTTTTTACAAAATTTAAGTTAAAATAAATGTAGTTAGTTACCTTGCAGTAGAAATCCAAAAATCTTCATATAATAATTCTTCACAGATCTCTTCAAAAAATTTACATTATTTTAATAAGAGTTCAATAACAAGAAACTGCTACCAGTTACCCCTTATGATTCTAAAGATTCATACAAATTTCAGAAAAAACTATGAATGGATTCCAGCAAAAACTTAGCCAATATAAAGAAAGAAAAACATACAGACGCGGTTGAATTTATTATTTTCAGTGGTTAAAATTAAACACATTAATGCACAATTTTTAATCAAAAAATTCAACTCAAATATTCTGATAATCAAACTCATTTTTGCACACAATTTGTGTACATTTATACTGATTAAAGTCTTTGTTTCAAAAGTATTTGTGATTCACATAAAAAAAAATATTAATAAGTGAGGACAGATGATGTATTTTATAATATATTGATAATAACTTGACAAAACGAAAAAATATAATAATGTCTTGTCATAGAGCTCTAAAGACTTTGCCACAATCAATTTTGCTGTAGTAAAAAAATGCTCTGATAACCCTCTAAATTTAAAAAATGTTTGACTCAAACAAGAGATTCAACTTGAAAAGTATCTTCTAAAACACAAAAAATCATAATTAAAAAACAGACACCCATTCTTCCAATGCTATTATTGACATTCTGAAAAAGTTTCTAGATTACCATAGGGTAGAAAAAGTAAAAAAAAAAAAAAAAAACACTTTTCTATAAATAACTATTATTAAATAATTTATTAAACAATGACAACAACAAATTTAATTTTAAAACAATTTTGAACTAAAAAAAATAAATATTGTAAATAAAAATATATTATTTCGGCAAAAATAAAAACAATTAAAACGTTCATTTACTATTTATAAAATAATTACTTTGAGCTACAGCATTCTGGAATGAAAATAAATTGAGTGAAATTTGATAATTATCTGAGTAAAATATAATGAAAAAAAAACTAATTGCATGGAAATATTTGTTATTTAAATCCAATCTCTAATATTTATTTTAATCTTGAAAATTAATATTGAAATGTTGAGGAAGAAGGTTGTACTAACATTTTTAAGAAAAATTCACCAATGAAATTAATGTCCGCATAATTTTGAGTCATTAATATATTCAATATGTTCCTGTAAATTGTAACAGGCCAAAATTACGCAGCTCAAAATTCATGATATTTAACGTTTTGGTCCTTGTCTATCTTCAGGTTTTGTTTTCACTTTTTTATTTCCTTGAAACACATTTGATGCAGCCATTAGATTTTCAATGTATTGACCAAGAATTTGATTTTCAGATTTTAGTTTAGTGTTTTCGTCTTTCACAGCATCAACTCTTTGAGACAGATCATCTAGTGTGTTTTGCAGCTGGAATACTTGCTTAATTAAATGAGATTTTTCTTCTGATTCGTCAACCGACACCTCAGTTTGAAAATGCTTTTTAGGATTTACAGGTTTATTTATTTCATCGTCTGATGAAAGAGGGATAGTTTCCATATCTGGTATTTTATACTTCTTATAATTTAGCACCTAAAAGAAAGACCAAGAAATTAATAAAATGGGATTAAGTATCAAAAAAAAATTAACACTGGAAATGAGATTCTCTAACTCAACAACCAAAAAAAAAAGTAAAGTTTGATAACTGAGAAATATCTAAAAATGGATTCACAGAAAGCTTGAAAATGCTTCAAAAAAAACCACAACATTTTTGGATCCCATTTTGGCCTGATTGACTGCAAATAAGAGTTATCATTACAAAAATTAATGACATATTTTTATTATGAGCCTATAACAAAAAAAATTAGAAATTAGCTAAACGGTTCTCTTATATAAGAGAAACATTTTATTTTTGATTTACCACTTTTTCGTTCAAATTTTGGCTATAGAGTGTTTTGTAAAACTTGTAATGACTTATTTTAAACCACATATAAGCCTCTAACTTGACTTTTTTTAGCCTTATTGGCATCTAACATCATGCAAAAAATCAGAAAAACTACTGAACAAAGTACGAAAAAAACTGTGGATTTATAGGATGATAACGGCTAATGACAGTGATCCAGAAGTAACGAGCAGTGAAAAATCTTTTTGAGAAATGAAAGAAGATGAAAGTTATAGGATTTATTAACACAATTATAAATGATGCAAGAAATAGTACTACTACAATTATATCATTTCCAATAGACTGACATATACATCTAGACTATACATCTAAACATTCATACAATGACTGATTCAACAACTGGTTCAACAAATTCAACAAAGTGCAAGAATATAGGATTTATAAAAATCTTCTTTTGTTGAAATTCTTACATTTTAATGCTTCAGCAAGATAGTTAATCTTACTTATCAGAAAAATATAATAAAAAAATAGAAATCTCACAATTAGAAGGGTTTTCTACATAGATCCTGTTACCAAGGAGCTTAGCAACTGATAACAATAGTATAAATGGTTTAAAATAAAGGCAAGAATAATAAGCATTACTCTCCACTTGCATATTTTTCTTTTTTTAGAGTATCAGTCACAAAATATTTTATATAAACATGAAGTAAAGAATATTGAATAAAATCCCGTGTTCATGACTTATACCACATAGGTGAAATAAATATGGCTGATAAATTCTTTTCAACTAATCACTAAGATTTCCTCCAAAATAGCAATTTAACAATAAATATGAAATCCAGTACTTCAATTTTGAAGAAATAACAGTATGCAACTTTAGCACAGTCTTGAAAATAATCGGTCTCCAAAGTAGTCTAAAATAAGGATCCCAATAGCAAAATATTTATCATCTTGACCAGAAGACAACAAATTTCATATTCATGATATTATCTTAATCAATTTTTGCTAAAAAAAAACGTGCACTGATTCATCACATATTAAATTATAAAAAAATGAAATTAAGTAACACTTCACATCTCTATTTTTCTGCCTCATTTAGTACTATCTTGTTTTTACTATGCTTATTCCTAAATAAAATATCATCAATACAGTTTAATTTATGAATTAATGCTACAAAATAAGCTTTTATTTATAAGAAACATTTTAAAATACAAACAATTATTCTTTGAAGTTGTCATGTGATCATCTACCTTGTGACCCATACTTTGGAATAAAACAAAAAAACTTTTGTGACACCTGGTCTGGTAAAGATGTTAGGAAACTCAAGATATTTGACGACTGGTGCTTATACATTATAACTAAATTAGACTGTCTGATTCGTTTCTTCAATGCACATTTTAATGACTAACAAAAACCTAATATTTGTGTCAAAAATTATAAAAAATACAAAATAGCACAACATTAGACCAAAACCCTAGATAAGATTTTATATTCAAAAATCAGAAAACTTGACTTTCATTTGTGTGGTGGACAAATACACATAACTAAATTTAAAACATGCATATTTAAGAGTTTGTTTGCCCATCGTTCATCGTTGTAAATTAAAATATGTGGTACACTCATTATTCAAAAGAAAAAAAAAATCTCATTCGAATCCATTATTTATTTTTTTGATTTTCAAATTGTAGTTTTTTTTTTTAATTTATCTGTTTTTAAAGCCAAATTGAGTTATAAAATGTGTACAGAAAAATTTATAAAAAACTTAAAAATAAAAAAAATTTCTTTCAACATTTATTAGTGATGACAAATGAATATTTAAATAAAACGACTATAGAAAATATTAACCGGTTTTTCCGAATGCAGTAGTATCAGATGAAAAACTTTTGAGACTTTTTTTTTTTAAAAAAAAAACTTTACATTCCAAGATTAAAACTATTCTACCCTTCTCTTTTTAACTTAAATTATGAGAAATTACAATAAATGATAAAGTTTGACAGACATGGGTACTGTTTTATAATATTTCATACATTTTAGATCTTACAACAGTTTTTAAGAAAATGAAAACAAATTACGTAAATTATAAAAATATAAAAGTCTATTGTTCATTCAAAAACATCAGCATGTATTTTTCAGCATTACGTTTGTATGTGCGCTAGATCTCAAAGCACTGGTCAATACACAATGCAACACTGCATGTTTACTCTCACACTGTGTGTTATTTTTAGTTAATTTTTGCTTTGCCAAATCTTTTCGTTGCAATGTTTTGATTTTTTTTGAATTAATCACACTATAAAACTCATAAATTACATTTAAAAGAATATTTCTGAATAATTTAGAACTAAACTTAATATTTTCCTGTGTTGTAACTGCCCAGGAAAAATAGTATGAATATCGGATTTGTCTTTTTTAACTTAATCCGCATCACGACGTTTAAGTGTCTTGTGCATACAGTAATCAAGACGGTATATAATTAAGTTACCTATATATTTGAAGAATTTATAATCTGTTATTTTAATGTTTTTTTTTTGCAAAATTTGAAATTAATTTTGTAATTTCAACCATGCCAAGTGGAAATAACAGTGTAAAACGGTCTTTAATAAATCTAGATCACTGTATTTTTGAATGAAAATATCTGACAAGAAGAAAAAATACTTTTTTTGCGGAAGGAATGTTTATGAGAATGATTATTAAACTAGAGTGCTTATTTACAAATGAGCATGCTAAATTTGCATGTACAAAATGAGAAAAAAGCAGAGGATAAGTGCTTAATCAAGGAAATACAACGTCAAAAAATCTATTCCAAAAACATATGGCCCAAACTTTAAAAATACCAGTATGATTAAGTGATAAATTCAAAATTTTAGGAAAATCAATGCTTACACTTCCTATTATTCAGATAAAGTGCTTTTTATATGGAGAGAATTTCAGTGCATTTTTCAGTGTGGTGAAATTTTGAAAAAAGAAAAAGAATTGAACTTTTTCGAAATTCATGTCATGCTAACCAGTAAATCATTGATATTTGATAAATCTTCCATCAGTGAAATAATTTTATTTAATAATCTTTTAGCATAATAAGAGTATAATTAAAAAAAAAACAAGAGCAAAAATCTCATTTTTGGATAAAGGATTACCATTTCTGGTCTAGGCTCCAGACTCGGTAAATCTTTAAAACAACCAAAAAATATTATTCATTAACATTATACAAAAATTGTAGAATTGAAACACCATTTCTTACAAAAATTAGATATTCTAATATGCTGCTACATAAGCTAAAAGATACCCCTGATAAACTTTTAACTTAAAAAAAAAAGAAGGAAATTACAAGTAAATTCTATGGCATTGTTTTTAAATCTAAAATCATCAAATTTTGACATAATTGGAAACTAAATAAAAATTTTAAAAATGTAGCAAAGAACTGTTACAGATACATTGTAAGTACTACAGACAAGCAAGCAGACATGAATAATTTCTACATTATACTGAATAAAATAAAATGATTATAAATAAGAATTCTATAACAACAAAAAAACTTAACTTTGCATAAATATTTGATTATTGAAACTAATCTTTGTTTGACAATCAGATCTTTTTTTGTAAAAAAATTTCCATTTAAACCTTTAGAATTATGATTTGCTTCTCAATTAAATACACCATCACACAGCTAGTCAAATACACTTTCAGATCCTAACATTAAGTGACCATAAAATATAATGATGCTTAAAGTTTTATTCTCAGGCAAGTTGAAAATAAATAAATGATAAAAAAATGCATAATTCAACAATATATTTTTTTAGAAAATTCACCGAAGTTTTTATTAAAAATGCTTCTAATAAATACAAAATAGTTTAAGCCAACCGGGGCTCTATATACGAAATGTGTGGTGTTTACCATAAATGATAGATAATCTTTAGTTTGCGTGCTTAAAACAACTTCATATGAAATTTTGTTGAGTTTAAAATGAGCTATATTCCAAGGCATCTCCCAATTTAAAGTAATATTTCCATCCATGCGACTACAAGCTATACCTGATATCTTAGCAGGGTGTATCCTACAATATATATTATTGTTTACCAAACAATCATCAACAGACTCTTTAGACTTTACTTGGTTTAATTCAATCCTTTCTAAGTGCAATTGCAGATCGTTTACGTCAACTATTGTATCTTGATATATTCGATACAGCCAAAAAGGATTTGTGCAACATAAGTGACTTGGAACAGTGTGAGTACTAGTTAAATTAAGCTGAAGCTCAGGTGGTAAATGTGCTATACCACCTTTAGCTGGCACCCAATCAGGATGTGGAAATGTATTATTAATATTATTATTAACCCAAACTATGTATTTTAGATCTATAAGTTGGGCTAATGTTTTATAAGGAATATAGTTTTGTGCAGGAATAGCATAAGGAAATAATTCCACAAGAATACTTCCAGGATTCATGAACAATGAGAGAATTAACTGAGCACCATGCATACCAATCACTAAATTTGCATTTGAAATAAGTCCAATGACTTCATGTAACTCTACATCTTCGATACTCACCGTGTGAACAGGTAATCTTAGTAAAGTTGTAAGTTTAAAAACTAATTGGCCCTCATTAAGAATTTTTCTTGTTGCAGTTCGTGATAAAAGGACAATATATTGTGATTTTGATGGAACTACAGGTGCAGTTTTAGAAATGAACTCATTTATGAAATGTTTCAGCTGATGACGAGGGTAGTTTATTATATTTATAGGTCCCTGTGGAACCTTAAAGCCATACTGATACCAAGTCAATCGTTTTGAAAGTCCAATAAGTACTTCTTCAAAATGTATTAAACCCTTTGTGAAATTACTTTTGAAATAAATTGAATTCGAATATAGTTTGTATAAGTCCATATAAGGACCTGGGTCCCTACCATCCATTATAATAAAATTAACATCATTTTTTGAGAAGAATGTTTTTTTAGTGTAAAATAAAGGTATTAGATCATCATGGAATATGTGCATCAAATTCTCCGGATTGAAACGGTGGAACAAGATACTTGGACCAGAAACAGTAGCAGTAATTTTTTTTGTTTGTATAAAAGAAGAAGATACGTCTGTATAGAAGAAATATTTAGCATTATGATCATCTACACTGGATATGTCTAAAAATGCTGGATTATTCCGACTATCAGGTACTCCTAGCATAGAGGATAGAGGACCATGAGAAAACAAGTACTCATTGAGAGTAGGATCATAATACAAATTTTTGAACAAACATTGACGAGTTGATTTATTTGTACCAAAGCATACGATGCTTGATGATAGATGTTGTGTTTTCTCATGACTAGCGTTAAAAAATGCATGCAGAACAATCGAAATGATGAACACGGATTGTGATATGCATAGAATAAAGATAAATCCATGTGATAACATGATCTAAAACAGATCAAAAAACATAATTAGAATTGTTAATAAAAATGTTACTGCGAAAACAGGTGCTGTTATTACAATCAACAATGGTTAAATTAAATTCTTATTCAAAGCTATTAATTCTATATTAATTAAACATATTTACTTATTTGGAAGGAAATAAATACTTTAAAAAAATTTTTTTACTGATACCAATAAATAAATGTTGTCTCACTGTTTTAAAAAATGTACATATCTTATTCTGTTCCACAAATTCTCAAAAACGAAACCATTGTTTCTAAATAACACTTATTTTGCAAGCAAAACTTGAGACACTTAAAAGTTCTTAAAGCTCCTTCACATAAAAAAAAAAAAATAAAAGTTTTGCCGTCGTGCTTAGCAACTGAAAGTAAACTGAACATTTAATTATACACCAAAAAGTATCAGAACATTTTTATAAGTTATATAAACTCTCAATTTGAGAAAAATAAAAATATTAAATTTTAGGCCTCCCTCCTGTGTCAAAATATTATGAGAAAATACTATATCCCCTTACTAATAAAAATAAAATTTCTACAAATACAATATTTCACCAATATTAAATCCTAAACTTCAAAGAAAAATGTGAGCAGGCAATATGAACACATTACCAGAATTAATATTTTCTAATACTAGTAACTATTGGATCACAGCATTTTAAGAAGTTTGAAAAACTTTCCAAAATTGTTTAACTGACATAGTCAAACTATGAAGAACAAAATAAAAAAAAAATTTATCCCAATTTAAACTCTAAATAAAAGTCCAGGTTAGCAAACAAGAATTTCCAGCAAATTATCACATGGCTCAAAATATGCCTACTCTGATTACCTAAAAATAATAATAAATTTTAACAAATTGTAAAAGTAGATTTGTGCTCAAATCAAAATACAAGAATTTTTTCCAAAGTTTTATAATGAACATACAGATTTAAAGAATAGAAGAAAAGGGGAAAAAACTATATGACCAGAGTAATTTCTAAAATCTCTGCCCTATAATTTTTACTGCCAAGAACTATGACTATGAAAATATGTTCTTTTTTTTTCTTTTTGATAACATTAGCAGATGTATTTTGCCTAATCTATGTAATTATTAATCGCTTAATTTCATAAAGGTAGCATCACAGCCATTTCGAGTGGAAGCGAAGTATTTACATTTGTTAGCTTCAACAGCACGTGGATTATCAAGAAGTGACGTTATCTCTTCAACAGCGTCCATGATTGGCTCATTCAACAGAAGATACACACATGATCTCAACCATGATTAAATAACACCGTAAAATTGATCAAATTTTTGAAAATTTACATGAATAATCTTGAAAATAGCAGTTTCCAATGAGGGGTTGACCACTTATTTTATTGAACGCATGATACCTCAAACTAACAATTAAAAATAGATTTTGAATTAACTCAAGCACCCGGAATGATATTGAATGGATCGCACGTGGGTTGGAACACTAATTTTGAGGACGAAACAACATATACCTCTCGTAATGTTAGTATATAATATTTATATTACTTAAGATAATTTCTTCTTCAATTTTAACATGTTTTTTACAGAATAAGAAAATATTACATATAGATCTAGGTATATTAGAATATGTACAACCCGTTTTTCTGAAAAATTTCTGTTGAAAGCAAAGTTCACTTCTGCTGTGTACAGGTTTGAAATGGCTGCAGCATAAGAAAAATGAAATTGAAATTTATCTAATCTATAATTTTCATTTTGTTTTCCTTCATTCAGAGAAATTAGTAATAAAAAAAAAAAAAATAATTTTTGAGCTATGCCTCAAAATATATTTTAACAAACAATTAGAGACTCCTAAAAATTATTTTGACAACGAAAAATCACATTTCAATTTCACTCAAAAAAAATACTTAAAAAGTGCCAGAAATAAAATTTCTAAAAAAACTAACTGATTTTTGCAAATTTTTCAAGGAAAATGCAAAATTGTCTCTTTCAGACAACTTATTAATCTCTTTTCAAAATAATTTTGAAAACTTGATTTTAAGTAAAAAATTACCAGACGCAGTACCAAAAAAAAGAATTTACTCTTTGTGTTTCTCCCATTTTAAAAAATTAAAAAAAAAAATTTTCAAAAACTTTGTTTCAAATTTCAAAAACATGACAAACTCTGAATGCTGGTCGTTCGGGCCAAAAGATTTCCATTATAGCCCTCTAACTTCATGCAAAACTCAAATTTTAAAAAAAATTATTGAAGTATTTTGAGAAATATCTAAAAACTCTCTATGCAACATTAAAAAAAAAAAAAAAAAAAAATTGAGAAAATTTAAAAAAAGATATATTATATCTTGGCCTATTTAACAACTAAACTCTAATTTTAATGGAGAAATTTTTGTTAATAAATTCCCTTTGAGTGAATAAACACTATGTTTTATAAAAATTAACGTCATTTTTGGAGAAAAAATACTTATATCTGGGACCAGTACCATAAAAGGAAAGTTTTCGAGAAGTGGCCACTGTGGTCCCTTTATGGTCCTCTAGCTCCAGAAAAACTAAAAAAAAGAAGATGAAAAAGGCATTTCAAGAATAATTCAAAGACTTTGTTTAAGACAGAAAATTAACAGAAGACTTGGCCACAGACAACTGTAAATTTTCAGAAAAATTGTTTTGTTCTATAATATTTTACATATTAATATTTATCATAGTACTGTTAAAAACAAAAGCGCTATAGATTCTCTCCTGTTTTTACCTAAAAACACACTAATTTGAGCTTAGTCTTTCTTTTTTCCGAAAATCTCTGAGAAATATGCACTCTTTTCAGGTGTTAAAGAATTGAAGAAACATCTTAATTTTAAAGCCTCTAAACATTACACAAATTTTTTTGTGCACTGAATAATTCATGCAAAATACACCAATAAAGTATAGCTTGACCCAGCTAAGAAATATCGTAAAATCAATAACCAATTAACTAAGTTATTGAAAGATGTCAGCTAACACATTCATTTCATACAAAGTTTCAAATCAAGACTTGAGTTTTATTTTTGAGCTCACATTGAATGTCATTTTTCTAACCCTTGTGGTATGAATCGAGTATAAATACTGGATCAGCTTGAAAAAAAAGCAACAGCTAATACCACTGGCAACCGACTGAAATATGTCTCCAAAGGTTTGATTTTCAATCAGTTTCTGGTTGTTTGGTTTGTATGGAAGCAGTGTAATCAAACCAAAACTAAAAAATAAAGGCAAATTGTCACAAAGAAATGATTCAACTTCATCTAGCCAAAATAACATTTTTTGAACAAAGCCAATTAATGAAGAAGGAAGCTAATATACAGGAGGAAAGTCAACAATGTATACAAACTGAATTAAAAGCTAGTAGTAATAAAAAAACTTTTTCTTTCAAAAAAAACTTTTTTTTTTGTTTAATCCAATTTAATTATGACTTATTGTTATTTCTGGGCTTGATGTTGTAAATTTTCTTGTTGTATGTTGCTTTTATCTAGTAGAAGTGTTAATATATTTTGATTTTATAATATTATAATTTACACTTTCTCTATATGCTCACTCTTTTATGTTTTTTTCATTTCTTTTTTTAGATGTAAGCTAGAAAATCCATTTCCAGTCATGGTGGAAGTCAAAATGGCCATCATTTCTAAACAATTACCTTTCCAATGAGCCCTTATTGAATTCTCAGTGATCTGTATAACTAAAATATTCCGTAAAATAGCAGACTATTTTAATTTTTCTTTTTTTGAAAAAATGTTTGATACCACAAGGGTTAATTGGTTGGCACCAGACTAAAATATTAGATATTAGATATTTATCAAAATCGTATAATCAAAGAGTAATAATGAGAAAAATCAAATATTTGGTTTTAGGACAGACTTTTAAAGCCCAGAAGAAATTTATATAAATTTATGTATCAGCCAAAGAACATTACTACAAAATGCTTCTTCATGACGCATATACATAAAAAAGTAAAAAAATTATTACTTTAAAATTTTTATAATTTTTTTAAATTTTAAATTTCAGAAAATCTCAAATTGTAATAAGCAATATTGTATGAAATTTTAGCATGGTCTAAGTAAAGTAGTCAGCGAACTGAGAGGTAAAAATGGCTGCGATGGAGGCAATAACAAAAGATTTTTACTAAATAAAGTTACACAGAGCTTGGCTATGTATGATTTTTGAAAAATATAATATTTTCCTAAGCTTTCTTAATCTTGCAAAATTATTGGAATTCACATAACACAACAAAAAGCAAAATCAAATATAGCTGTTAAGAAATTATATAGGGGATGTTTAAATATGTTTCTTTTAGAACAACTGTTTAAGAAGCAACATTAACTTTGATAAAATTGACAAACATACAGTTTATACATCGATAGTATAAGTAGTTATAAGTGGGGTATGTTCTTCACTGTGATCAATCTTCAATCGACTTTGACACATTGGACAGATACTCTTTACTGTCAGCCAATTCTCAAGACAACTAAACGAAATATCAGAAAGCAAAGTTACAAAAATTATATCTAAAAAATAGTAATGGAAAGATCAAAACCTTTTCCAGCTTTGCAGCTGGAACTCATTTGACAGCAACAAAAAATTCTCTAAAACAAGGAAGTTTGTTTATTTTTTGTTGACTCTGCAGAAATTGGAGGTGAAATTTGTGCCTAAATTCGTGCCTATTTTTTTATATTTTGTTTCACCACCAACTTTTTTATCAACAATAATTGAACAGTAGAGAATAATTCTTCAATCGAGGAGTTTTATTTATACATTAAACAAAAAAATTCTTAACATTCCATTTGAATGTTCTTAAACATCTAATTTTTAAAATATTTAATTTTATTTCTTTAAACAAGAGTGGGTGTTTTATGAACAACAAGTTAAATTTAAACTCGTTTCAAATTGAAGTATTTTAAATTAAAAACAATATTTTTTATTTCACTATATGTATAAGATATAAGTATACCATATACCACAAAATATATATATATTTTTTTTTTGTATAATCCAACAGATCAAAACCAAATCTAAACTAATTTTAAATGTTGACAGAGAATTTATTTCTATTTACCGCTTTATTTTATATTAATCACTGGTAGCGTAAGAAAATTTGCTGTTTGTCGAATTCTGTTGCAGTTTTCTTCTATCAACACACTTACAAACAAGGATTCAAAAATGGGGAGGAAAAATAAGAATTGCTAGAAGTTTCCGAATTAATGCATATATTCATGGCAATGAAATGATAAGCAAGAAATTTAAGTTATTTCAATAGTTCTTTTTACAGATAAAAATACTTTATTAAAGCTTGGTCTACAATGCCTCACAATATCAAGCACTCATAACCAATTCCTAAAACCTTTTTAAAAATTATTCAATTTCATTTTCATTATGGTTATTATTAAAAGTTTGAATAAAAATGGTTCTTTACAAAGTTAACGAAACACTAAATTAATCAATGCTTTTACTTATCTAATAAATGACAACAACCTTTTGTGGTAACCGTGATTGCAAGGTGCCACTCTTATTTTCTCATTATTGCAAAAGTCTTCTAAACATATAGTGCAAGTCTAGAAGAAAAATAAACATGAGCAATTACAATTGGGTCCCTAAATTTTAAACAGTTTCTTTCACACCCAAAATAAGATGTAATCCATAAGTCACGAGAAAACATTTTTAACATTCAAAATTTGTAAAATAATGACACCTTCAATGAAATGATAAGTTTAAAAAAGTTTCTGCTGCAGAAAACCGAAACAAGAAGTTTTTCCAGAGGTCACCAAAAAATTAATAAGGTGCCTACTATGGTTGCATTTCAAGCTAGAAAATTCTTGTTAATCAATGGAATTAAATATTGATTTGGAATCTGCGAAAACATAAAAAAAAAAAGTTTAATAGAAAACATTACAAACCTAATTTGTAGAAAAATTCGAACCCAACCCAACCCTTTTTATACTCAAAACATTTGATTTAACTAATACCTCATTTCCACAATTTGCTTTACTGTATTTTGTTGCTTTCTTGTATCTTATTGTCTAAAAATCAAGATGCACCAAATGTTAAATAAAAGATCTGAAAATTAAAACACCACTTAAAATAAAACACCACTTCCATCGTAAGTAAACTATTTGCACAAATCTAAAAAAAAAATTTACATATTCCATGAAGATTTGTGTGTCTAAATTAGCAGTGAATGAGTTTCTTTTATTTTTATTATTATCTCAGTTTGCAAAACAAATTCTTCATGAAATATAATTTTTCAGTGTTTTGCAAGATGAGAATATAAATCCGTTATCTAAATTTAATCCAAAATTATCATTTAATTTCTAGTGAATAGTGTTCTTGTATGTTGTGTATATTCTATGTGAACAGCAAGTAAACAAGTTTCTAAAAAATTTTAACAAATAAAATAGACATATTGTCTAAAAAATGCAGCTTAAAAGTGAGACTAACACTTTAAAATTTCAAGACGCTACCTTCACAAAATAGTGAGAAATAAAAATTTAATTTAAAAGATCCTGTTACGAAAGTTCAAATAAAACTAAATTCTGGACATGATTATTACAAAGTATCATTTTGAACTTTAATGAAAAATAATTATTAGTCCACGATACTTGGATGCAAAAACAATGATTTTGCAGTCCTATTAATTACGCTTGTGTTTCTCAGCTTCTTTTACAATGAGTTTTTAAAATTTATTTTTTTATCTAATGGCAGGAAGCCATCGAAAATCAACTTATTAAAAAATGACCACCCACAAATTACCCAGATTAAACCATCCATTCAAAGAATGCAAAATTACATAAGATAAATTAGATCCCTTTTTAACCTTTGTGATGCAGACCAGTATCGATCAGTATCGAACGCAGCATCAGACGAAACACTTTTGAGAAAGTTTTTTAAACAAAATTAATTATAACTTTTGATGTACTTGTTGTAAGGAACTCAATGAGGGGTTGATTTGACACTTAAATCTTGTAGAGTTATTTTATGAAAAAAAAAATTTTTTTTTAATTTGGCTATTCCCAGACCCTTTGTGACCACAACATCAAAGAAATACTGTTTTTTTTTTGAAGAAAAACTTTACATTCCAAAATTCTAATTATTCTAATTATTCTAATTATAATTATTCTAATTATTCTAATTATTCTAATTATAAAAATTATTCTAATTATTCTATCCTTATATTATGAGAAATTACCATGGGTAATGTTTTAAAGAAATATTTCATACATTTTAGATCTTACAACAGCTTATATCTTACAACAATGTCAATGAAAACAAACTAAATAATAAAAATATAACAGTCTATTGTTCATTCAAAAACATAAGCAAGTATGCATTCATATTTAACGTGGGTACCAACAAATAGCAAGCTATACTTTCAGAATGGATCAAGGATTTGGAGGGTTTAGAGCTCCCATTTGAGCTTACAGTGAAGAAAATCATTGGTCTCTAAGGGGGATCAAAATCACACCTTAGTGCCAGAAAAGAAAGTCTTAACCTCTCAGCCAGACAACCATACATTTCCATGTATTTTTCAGCATGTTTTTAAGTGTGGTATCTCAAAGCAGTTTTCAATACATAAGGCAACACTACATGTTTTACATTCATAGCATGTGTCATGCCCAGTTCACTTTTGCTTTGTCAAACCTTTGCTTCCAGCATATTTACACCATCTTTTTTTTGCATTATTTTTCTAACTCAAAATACGTTTTGATTTTTTAAATTAATTACACTATAAAAATTAAAATTCGACTCATAAATTATGTTTGAAACATATTATTTAATCATTTACAAGAAGCATTTCAGAATAAATTAAAATTAAACTTATTATGTACCTGTCGTGTAACGGCCCTGGGAAAACAGTATGAATAATCCCATCTATAGACAGGATTTATCTTTTTCACTGAATCTGTATACCACTTATAGATGGGATCCGCATCATGAGGGTCAAGCAAAGTACTTAAAATACCTCTAGAGCAAGATTTAGCATTAACCTTTTTACAGATCAATATAAAACTGTCTAACTTAGCATCATCATTAAAATTAGCAGGAACTTACCATAAGTCCTTAAATTTGCCTTAATGATAGTAAATTTATTATTTCTTGTGTTTTCTGTTAAGAATTTTTTGAAGGTGTTTATTAAGATTTGGCAACGAACAATAGCAAAAAATTTTTTTATTCAATTCAATACCAAAATTTTATAAAAATACTTGACTCACCATTTTCTATATATATAATAAACATCATTACAAGAAAAATTAATCCAAAAATAAAGAATAAAATGCAGGCTGAATAAACTTTCACAAACAATCTAACATGTGAACAAAACCACACCAAAATTCGTCCAATGCTTTAAAAGGGGGAATTGCAAGACTTTCATTTTTAAAAGAGGGATTGATTTAAAAAGGCGGAAGCTAATTTTTTGGGTTATTTTGTAAATCTAAACTTACATTTTTGTTTGTAAAACTTTAAGACTTAAAAAAAATTTTTTTTTAAATCTAATCACAAATATTTTGCAAAACGCATACATAGTACAGAATTATACATTTCAGTAAAACTGTCTTGTGTACATAAAAGCACTACAATTTTTCAACATTTTCAATCCGACACCAAGGCTACTATTTATGGACTAAAAAGCATCCAATACCATAATCATCCCATAATCATTATTAATTTCATTATTGCTTTGAAAAATAAGGTTATTACAAGTTATTAAAAATTTTAACATATATACTTAAAATTATTACATAGATTTTCTTATAACAGGAAATTTTTTGTCTGGAACTAGAATCAATTTCATCTATTACGAAAAGCAGGAAAACACTGAATCCTCTCAAAATCCCACTTAAGAGTTCATGTGTGGTATTATAAAACTATCAACATTACTGTATTGGAATATAAAATACTATAAGTATTTTATACAAAAATAAATATAAAATTAGCGAATTTTAATTGAATAAAATTCAACATCAGTCCAGAATATAAAAAGTGACTATATTTTTGGTTTGATATAGAAAATAATTAATAAATATTCTTGTTAAAATTAAAGTACAAGAAATGATTCATTTTTTCTTTTACCTGGTAGAGTTCTCAGTTGAACTTTAGAAAAACGTTTTATATTCTAAAATTGGTTAGGTTTACCAATACTTAAGGTTTGAACTCTTTAATAATAGGAAATGCAATGAAATTGTCACTGAATTCCTTAATTTTGTCAAGGCATTAATCTGCTCCAAATTATGGTTTAATTTTTTTTGAAACTGACATATTTCTGTTTTGGGATATAAATTCAAAAAAAAAATTGATACATTTTTAATAGTTAATTCTTTTGAATACTTATCTAATAAAAGGAAGCAGCACTGAATTAATATCAAATAATAGTACTGTCTTAACCAGAAAAACATGTTTTAATAGCTTTATTTAAACTCTATTAAATAAGATGAAAATATGATTTTCATAGTATACTTTTGAAAATTTTTTGACTTTATCAGGGCTTTTTACAGAACTTGGATTGAAGAAATAACATTATCGAATTTGCTATTAAAAAAAAAAAAAAAAAAGGAAATGATCAGAAGTAATAGATTTATTTCAGAAAAGCTTTATTCACATTGACCAAGTTTTTATTTCAGAAATTTGATATATTCTGCCTGACACCAGAACTTTCTGTCCGACAAAAATTCTCAACTGATGAGATACTATAATATATTAAATTTTCAAGTTCAAAAAGAAAGATTTTAACTTGGTAGTCATGGCCTGAAAATAAGGAAAGATCCAAAATAAAAAGTTTAAATATATACTTCAAAGTTGTAATCTCCACGGATTGCTTTCACATTTAAATGCAAGAAGACAGACATTTCAGAATTATTCAAACCTTGCATTTGGAATTTAAACAATATACTCACAATCTAAGCACTGTATTTGTAATTTAAAACTTATATATAAAAGGAATTCAAACCTGGCACTCGGATTTCAAACCATGTTATGTTAGTCCTATCTAACGCCAGAAAATAACATTTATTCTCCATTTTCCTCAGAAAAAAGAATATAAAATCATATTATTTATAAAAGAAATTAATAAAAGTATATAACTAATTCATTTACAAACTTACAACAATTGCGGCAAGTGGGCTATCGTCATCATATGCACTAAAGTTAAAACAAAAGCTATAATATGAGAATGCTGATATATATATATATCTCTGTAAAACATACGGCATGATGTATAAGTAGCCTTATGATATGTATCATGTGTAAGTCTAACCATAGATGGATATTGCTATAAAGATATTTTAATATAGCACACACTGTCTTGATTTCTTTAAAACTCTCAGAAGCTTAACAACACAAAGGAGAAAAGGAATCAATAAAAACTCCGCTGTTATAATAAAATCAGCAGAAGTATATTGTGAATTGCTATTTGCAAGTAAATTTACCTATAATAAATATTGAGAATTAGCTTGTATGTGGGCTGTTTACTGTCACACTGCAAACCAATATTCTTGAAAAGGCAAATTCTTTAAAAGTGTACAAGCATTTAGAAAAGCAATTTATAAACAAACAGAATTATATAACATTATAATAGAAATAATGGCTTCACAAACCATTGATTTTAAAGGCACAAAGTGAAATAAGAGAACATTTCCAAATTTAGAAAACCTGTTCAGATTTCAGTAGCAACATCTAAATCTCCATCCTGAGAAAAACACATGTTACTACCAACTCCTTTCAAACAAATTCCATAATGCTACTCTTTCCAACTTCAAGGTCACTATTGGCTTCACTGCCGCTGATCATGAATTTAGTATTTGCTGCATTCACACTCAGCCCTTTTTCTACTAGTCATTTCTTCCACATCCCAATCTTCTTAACTAACTCTTCAATAAACTCTGCGATAAAGATCAAATCATCATCATACACAAACTTCCATGGGCACCCTGTTCTGAACTCCATTGACAATGCCTCTAAAATTAAAATAAACAACAAAGAACTAAGTACCGAGTGCTGATGCACACCGACATTCACACTAAATTCATCACTGAGTGAATCACTAACCTTAACATGACTTCTAGCATATGCATACATAGACTACACTTAGCTTGCTACTCATTTACACCTAATTTCTTCATAGCCCATCATACTACCTTCCTTGGCACTTTGTAAAAAACTTTCCAAAAATTTATGAAGGCAAAAAAGACATTATTTCTCTTTTCTAAATATTTTTTTTGGAGCTGCCTGGATATAACTATTCCATCTGTAGTGCCACGCCCTGGAATAAAGCCAAACTTCATTCTATTCATATCAATTCTTTCTTCAAGTAGCTTATCTATTACTCTTAACTTTCATTATTTGATCTATAAGTAACTCTTTTTAGAGTATCACCCTTTCCCTTAAAACAATTAAACCCATCCTTCACTCCAGCAATCTAACAGACATCGTCAATGTATCTAAACTGCAGTCACAACAACCTCTGTAGTCTGCGTTAAAACCGAGGTTGCTAACACGTTTGCCCCTGTGACAGGCATTAGCTTTGTTAGATCACCTCTCGCAGAAGCAGGGGCCAGCTTTAGTGCAGACCTTATTGGTCTCTCTCTCTATTAAAAAAAACATGGCTCTTGTGGCAAAACACGAAACCCTTTGACCCTTATTTTGGCTTTAATCAGTTACAGGTCAGACGTTTGGATCTCCATAGCGCAATTATGAATGTATGCAAAATAGTTATGGCCTATATAAGGCTCTACACTAAAAGTGAACTTAGGAAGGTGTTGGCCTGAGGAAAATGATGAAGTCATATCCCAGTGAAATGGGGCATTGGAGGCTCCCAGGGAATTGAGGAAAGTTGGCTTCCCATTCTAAGTCCTCCATTGCCTTGCTATTTAGATTTTAGGGATGGTGCCAGGTCTGTCATTAAAGGGCTTCTTGACAAGAGGGCTTTAAGGTTTGTTTCCAGTGTCAAGACATTGGCTTTTTGGGAGAGCTCTGGGAGCTGTGGCAGCCCCTGACCAATTGGTGTATTCAATGTCTGGTTTTCTTGCAATTCTCCGTTGTTTGCGTTGATATCAGGCTGGTTATTCGATATGAATACGTGTACTGTTTGTATATTCTCATTATATTTATCTGCTTGATGTGTCACCCACCTATTTTTGTTGTATAAATAAAAAGTCTCTGTTTTGATTTTGAATTTTATTATATACACGATCAGTGCTCGATAGTGACGCTTCTGAAATAAACCGTGATTCGTACCGTACTGCCTTGCTTGTATGTGATAAAGTATTCTGGTTATGCTGTATGTTTCGTCCTGATCTAGCTAGGGGTAGAAGAGGTATAGTGCGTATCGCCACGAGAATGTGACATGTATTTCTCACTGCTGCAAGGAGGTATGCATTTTTATTTCTTTACTTTCTTCAATCTTCAATTAACTTTATACTTGCAACGCCATGTAAGGAGATCAAAGAATAGTCATGCTATGAGTATTAAACAGGTTTATTCATATGCTATCAAGGAGCTGCCATATATGCCGTTGACTGTCCTGCTACAAGTCTCATGTGTCCCTGGTCACACAACCCTAATGAATATGTACAATGATGTATGTATCCTACAACCCCTTCTACATTATCAATTGCCAATTATGAATGTAGGTGGGAACATATGCGCCTGCTGTTTGAAGTCTTGAATTTACTGGTTCTCCGGGGTTTGGCAACTGAAATTAGTGCCCTCTCGGCTGATAAAGGTCTCCTCAAACAATGTTTTAATGTGTCATGACACTAATTCGCGAGAAGATCAGAATGAATGCCATCATCCTTGGTGCATAAAGTTTTGAAGAAAATTTTAGAAAATTCCAAGAGCTTTTTACCTTTCTTAATCAAAGTAAAAAATATTTTAATATGTGATAACCAAAAAAATATTATTACAAAGCCTGTTTTACCGCTTAGCTAAATTAATCTACAGTACCAAAAATATCCATATACATTAAGTATGCAATCCTAAGGTGACCTAATGCTTGTCTTAAGTAAAATTTTTTTGTAATGTTGCAAATCGTAACATTTCTAGAGTCACGTGACTTTAATTTAAATTTAAAGGAAAATATAATCAAATTATTATTATTTTATAAGTTGACCACAAAGGACAGGTATCACCAACAAAAATTTTATAAACACAGGGATGATGAATATAATGACTGATTCAAACCCCAAATTTTCCTTATGATTTCATTTTTTCAGGTTAAGAAGATAATGACATATTATAAATCTTTATTTCAATTCTTGTTTCAAATATATTTTTGAAGCCAAATATAAATCGTGTAAAATCAGAACTGTAAGAAAAACTTGACAGAATTTTGTCAATCTGTAAAAACTTCTTTATTAGCTAGAAATTAATAGAAATTTCAATGCCTAATTTTTTTCTTTGCACTTATACTTACTTTCTGTATTAAGAAAGTGAATAGCAGTGCTTAGTAAACAAGTATTCTGCACATGACTGTCATGCGTGTATCGCGATAAGAATCAAAAATAACCCATTGAAACCGAAACAATAGAAACGGCAAATATGGGAAACCAAGACAATATAATAACAACAACAAATGTGAGAGCACTATATCTACTTCAAAGATTAATATATAAAATTTATTTTTGATTTATTACAGCTTCTTGTATCTTTACTTGTATAAATGAATTACATAAAGCAGATAGAAAAAATTTACAAGACATCTAAAACCAAAAAATCATTAAAATAACATAATTAAATATCTCTTTTGTCTTATTGATAAAAATTTATACCTTGATTTGAAGCAAAAGCAAAAGCACATTATTCAACTTCCATCAGTAAAATATTTACTCTCTAAATTGAAATAAAATTTGGTATATAATTTGGTATATACATATATGT
>JAUZNK010012037.1:0-23356 GCA_035046665.1 Euphysa ruthae
TTTTCATTGATATTTTCTTTATTTTTTGGTATATATAAGTGAAATAAATTATTTAATATTAAGGAATAATAGTCTGTAATGTGATATTGTAAAATTTATAGGAACGGGGGGGGGGGTGGGCAGAAAAGTAAATAGCGCCCAACCGACATTATTATTTCACCAACTGGAATTTTAAGTGCAACTGGCAACTCGCAACTGGTGCAGTAGTAAATCTCCTTTGCAAAAATAATTTCTTCACGAAACTCCAATCTTTCAAAAAATATCAATAATGCTGTTTATTGTAAAATATAACTTATAAAATATCACTTTTAAAAGAACTTTTTACTCTAAAAATGACTAATCTAAGAAACTTACATTTCCCAAAGTTTGACCGATTGTTTATTTGTCCAAATAAAATTTTTTGGAAAAATTGTATCGAGCTGCAAACAGGAGATTAATCAGTAATTTGATATTTATATGAATATTTCTATCTGGGCTGTAACACATATGAATATGAAAGTAAACCATTTGCAATTACAATAATTTTCCACGCTTGATTAACTTTGTTACCTCAAAAATTTTAAGAATCAATTTCGCATCTGTTATTGCTTCGGAAAGCGTGTGATAAAAAATTAGGCATACTTTCATGATTATTTTATTGGCGCGTATAGTTTATCGCTGCTCCGTTATTTATAAAATTATTGTTTTTACTGATAATTTTAATCGAAAAACTTTACGGTTTGCGAGTATTTTATTTTTTCAATAGAATTCATAAGGATATATTATGTAACCTCTGCTAATGATCCATTTATTTAAACATATTTAGTGATTTTATCAATGACTTCGCCACATCACAAAAACTGAGCTGAAAAATTAATCTTCCTAATAATTTTTAAGGTGGCGGCTGAAGATCATTTGCAAGAGGGTGTAAATGGTGTAAATAGAGTGTAGATATTATCCTTTAAATTTGAATATTTGTAATAAAATAGTTGGTAATCTTGTTAATTTAACATTCTTATGCGCTCTTAGTGTAAATGTATAATAAATTGTTAACCCATTTAAACCTTTTTACTTGGCTCTCATTAGTACTAAATCCGAAATTATTAATGTATGTAACCCTGGATTCCTTGTAGCAAAATTTTTGTCCCATATTTATGAGCAACATGTTCTCACAGGAGGTCATAACATAAATTCTATTAAATTATTGAAGATACTATCTTGGATTACGGACAATACTAGCTTGGATTACGGACGATACTACCTTGAATTACGGACGATACTAGCTTGAATTACGGAAGATACTAGCTTGGATTACGGACGATACTAGCTTGGAACAGATTATACCCTAATATTAAAATGAGTGAAACACTTGCCAAGTTCAAATCTGACAAAAGATAGAGCATAAATATACCAAAAATATTATTTCTGATATAATGGATTGGTCTATTTAACCTAACATTTTTATTGTTATACAAATAAATGTTGATGAAAAATACCCTTAGTTTTATTACCTGCCATATTTTACCTCATGCCCTTTTTTGATAATAGTCCCTCTTTTTTGTGACGAAATCACCGCGGTGTGTTTTAGGATATCCGGACATCTGTCCGATTTCCATTTCCACGACTGCCATTCCTCCGAAGACATTCCCCTGACCAGATATTAACATTAATATTTATATTAATTTAGATATTAATCACACACTGAATAAAACCTTAAAAAACATGCCGAGTTCAACTTAACAGAATATGAGCGAGACACAAATGTATTATTATAGGCGCCGTCGTATGGTTACTTGTTATTAAGACATTTAAACAAATCTGAAATGAAAAGGTCTGTAAAACAGTTATTTTTAGTTAAATAAATTACATTTTTTCGTAGTTCGTAATCTTCGGACATAAAATAACCGAAACATAACATTCCTTTTAAATCTAAGTGCATATTCTAAAAATTTTACGTAAGATTATAACTTACGCCTCGCAAAAAATGGCAGTATGTTATTGTTCTGATGAGCAGCTACTAATCTTCCAAATCGGTCATTTATGTCACAATCAATAACTTTTTTGGGTGGGGCTGTCACTCCTGCAATAGCTTGATTCATTATGCGATGATTTAAAACAGAATCCTTCTTTACCTGTAGATAATCAACCACATGTGCATGGCGGTGTGAAAATGAGCTTGAGAACCTTTATGCCAGTCTTCTTGCTGGTTATTTATTCGTGGCAGATCAACGTGAACTTAACGTTCCACAAGGCATGCAGAAATTTGGCAGGCGCCTCAACTCTCCAACATAATTTGTGTCGTAATAGTCAAAAATTACATAGTCCGTCAAAAGCTTGAATGGTATCAGCTACCCCCACAAAACTCAATGCACTGATCATTCTAATGTTTGTTCTGAACAAAATGTAGGTTAAATACTATTGTGCTAGGTCAGAGCCTTGCACATGTTTGAAAATTTTTTGCATAGATGAAACAAATAGCCCTTTATGGGAACTCTTGGATAAATTTGTCCCAATGCATTTATCATTGAATGTTCGTAATCAACCACAACACTGCGTGGAATTAATTGGATAGGTAATGCTCGAGTTCCGGTAAGCAGCTCTTCATGTTTCACGCCTCTTACTCATTAAAAGTGCATAGGCACTCACAAGATTTGTTCCTTCTTTCAACCCATGAACACTATACAATTTCGAGAATTGGAGTGGAACAGTAGAAAAAGTTCGATCCAAGAACCAACTGTCACTCTCTTGCAGAAAATTCAGACGACTTTCTGCGGTCCCAAAAATTAAGAGACGATCAGCATTGTTGTTATTGCACTGGAGAAAGCGACCACCATTATTTGTAACACTAAGGGGATTTGGTATGTTGAAGAGTGTATCATTAAGAGTGTATCATTAGCCTAAGACGGATATAAGGAAACAAACACTAGCCTATGACGGATATAACAAAACAAACATTTGAGAAATATTCGACAACTATGAAAAGTAGACATAATCTATCGTATACCATGTGACATATCGTATACCACGTAACATATTTTACATATATCTACATCAGGGATTCAAAACGAAGCCCAAATAAACGAATTATAGAACATCAACTGTTGGTTAAGAAAGGGGATACAACAAAAAATAGCCTATTATTGCCGTAATAAGGATCATTAATTCAACTGGGATGAAAAGCAATCGATGAACCCTACACTCGTCTCGTCTCTCTTAAATTTAAAAAACCTACTTACTCTTTACAAAACCCAAGCTACATTAACTGCATATTACGCACGCTACCTGAAATCTGGTCTCCTGTCAACCGTAAAAAAAAATCTTTCTTTTTAGAAATGCGCATGCGAACGACCGTACTTCTCAGGCCCAACATCGCTCATTAACTTAATTGCTGATATATCCTAATTTCAACATAATAATTATTTTTATTAATTATTTCCGGAATTTCGATCCTCTTACGAACTATATAAGCATTTTTAAATTTATAGTAAATTGTCCAAACGCGGAAGCAGGTTATCTCCCGAAATGCTTGCGAGTGGAATTATTAATTAATTAAAATCAATTTTCTGCCAAGGGAAGTATAATTAAGTGAAGTATAATAACGGTTTTTTTGCTTGTCAGTTCAGTCGTATTTTATTGGGAGAGGAATTATCATGTCAATTTAAATAATTTATTAAGGCTGCCTTTAATTAATCAATTAATTGAATGGAAATGATTTTAGTAGCAGAATTTCTGGCTGCAAAATTCTTGTTTCACACAAAATTTCACATAATGAAAAATGGCCTTTACCATCATCTATATTCATTATAGTAATACTCAAGAAAATATATTATTTATAAATTATTATTGACAAAAAAAACAAATGCAAACATTCAATAATAACATTTAAATCAAAAATTAATTTTCGAATGTTTGACAAGATTTTTTTCATAGTAGGTTACCTTGAACTGGCAACAGAGTGCAGCTTATTGCATAAGTTGTAAGAAATTTTAAGATAATAATAAACATTAACAATATTTAAAAATTTAAAGAAAGGTTTTTTTTTTTACTACGGTTGATAATTATGGGTATGAGAGAGAATTGGACACAGTTTATAGCTGCATCTAAAGCTAAAAGTAAGAGTCACTTAAGAGCTGCACAATATTGGAATAGTGTAAACACTTTCTTAAGTTTGTCGCTTATATTCATAAGTGCAGTTACCTCTTTTCTTGCTATGTTAAAAGAAGTACCTAAGCATGTTGTTTCTGGTATAGCAGCTGTAGGGACTTTATTTTCTGCTGTGTCAGCGTTTATTAAAGCTACTGATAGGAAACAACTTCAGCTTCAGTACTCTCAAGAGTTCCAAACACTCATGATGAGGATGGTACGATGCGAAACTGATGACGAATATGAAATTATCTGGAAAGATTATAACGCTGTAATAAATGGTGCTCCATTTCTACCAAAGAAGTTTGATGTTGAAACTAATGACTTTGATTGGCAAATGACACCTGAACTAGAAAGAATTGTAGCGAATAAAGAATTAAACACCGTAGAGGAAAATTATAACAATTACACCCAGGAAGAAATTAATTCAACTCCTGTGGTTACTGCGATCACTGCTTCAACGTTTAACGAATACACAGAAAATTCAGAGTTGATCTCATGTGAAAAAAAGTCATCAAAGGGGTACAGCTCTATAGCTTAACTTTCATTCGCATGAAATTCTTAGTTTATTGGTACTTACACTTTTGTTTGATTTTAATGCGATAAGGTGACATGGCGTGAGTGTGTGTGGGTATTCCAGGATACCATTGTGATATTTCTTCAGCTAATCTCTCGTATTACAATCATTACTTTATTTTTAACTTATTTTTATTTTTAATGAGCAAGGATAAATATGTTCATTTTTTATCTCGTTTGTTTGAGTTGAGCATAAAATTTGGATGTAGTATTTATTTTTCTCAAGGCGGTGAATAAACTTAAGTAATAAATTTTAATTAAAATGCTATATACAATACTATATTTTAACAGCTTTACAGCATCTAATTTTAAACATTAAAAATAAATATAAAATTTAGAATATTTATTAATAAAACATTAAAATATTTTTGAGTGCTAGTAGAATTTCAAACTGAACTTCAATGATTTTTTAGTTTTGATTATACTCATGAAACTTTACAATGTAAAAGAATATCTTGGTACAGTGACTTTTTTCTTTGATAAGGTTCTCACATATTCTTTTTTACGTATTTGTGCCTTACTTTATACATTTGGCACAATTCACACCCTCATAAAAATCCTAGCATTATCCTATATCCGATAACATATCTGAAACTTGTCTTTAACTCAAAGAACCAAGAGTTGCTACATTCAGTGACAATGATTTTTTCCGCATACATGTCCTTTGTTTGTTATGACTTAATTAATTAGGTTGAACAACTTAAGGTTAGCTGCAGTTTTAAACCATTTACTTCTGGGGTTTTTCACGGTTATCTAGACGCAGATTGTGTCTTGGTGAATATAATAACTATTTTTAGTTTTGTGGTTTTATTTCCTCTAACTATTAAATAAAAAGGTCATACCAGTTGTCTCTGTAAAATATTGGTATAAGATGAATAAAGATAAAATAGTGCAGTGAATTAAAATGTACTACTATGACTTATGTGGATCACAAAACTAGAGCGAGCAAAATATGTAATTGAGGCACTTATGTAGCCAATTCCTGAATTTTGTGAAACTGATGGGGGACTAGGGGAGTTTAAATTCGGGCATGGAAGGGTCTGTGACTCTCGTGGCGCCTCCTGAGGACTAGTAGGGTTTTACAACCCTGAGTGAGAGGGCCATAAGACCTCTAGGCGCCTTCCTCACGTACAGAAACAATTGGAATATATTAATGTAGGTGAGGACGTTTCACATTCACAAACAATTAGTAAATACTAGTATAGGCGAGGATGGTTTTATTTACATATATAATTGGGCAAAGAAAATCTACCTGAGGATGACTTCGCGTAAAAATATAATTGGTAATTATAACTTTACATCCGACCCCCACCCCCACTTTCCGCTGCTCCGAGGTTGTTTTCATTTTCAAAATGTTTTAAATTTATATAGTTTTAAATGTTTGCATATTTTGATGTGGCTCAGTGGCCTAAAGCGTTGATTTAAGACACCAGTCACTTTGGTGGTATAAGAATCTCTCCACTATCAAAAATTTTTTTTTTTTACTAATTGAAATAAATAAAAAAATTAAAATAGAAAAAATTTTACAACAAGAAGTTTAAAAAAACTTGATGCACTGCAGGGTTCAAAAAATTCTATAACCGAAAATCGAACTCAATAAATTTTGCGCGACGTAAAAATTCACCGCATTATGATTGCTATAATATATCGGGGAAAACGGGCTGTATAGTTTTTATAATCACCCTATTATCAAAACATTTTTATCTATTTCAATTTACAACTACGCATTTTAAAAACTTCATGTGCTATAGGCGTTTAAGAAAACGCCACAAGCGCTTATATTCGAAAATCGAAATCGATTTTGCGCGCCACAAGTATTCAACGTAACTGATAGACTGATATTTAAATAAGAAATCGATTGTAATTAATACTGTGTTATACAGGAAGTTGAACTTTCTGCTAGAAGGTGAACAGTTTCTATTATTTCTATGGATGAGCATTTGCGGGGTCATGTGATACAATCTTGCGTAAAGATAAATTTCAATCCCAAGATGGTTCTGTCTCGACAGTTTTAAATTTAGTTATAAAATAATAATAATTCAACCTACTGATTTCTTTTACCTAGAGTTTTTTTCACCCCGTTTGTATCACAATATGCCTGTCGGTATGTTTTAGTTAATGTGGCGTGTTGGTAAAATATCATAATCAGGTGAACGGCCTCCCGAATAATATCCATCAAGAGGATAAGAATGCAAAGTATTGTAGCCTGTCATATTTATTGGTGTAAATCCCTAGTGCTGGGGTAGAGCTCAGAATCGGTAAGGTTTCCAAGGTGGAGTGTATTTCGGTTGACAACAAAAACCCCCTTGGTGCAAAACATCAAGAAACCCAAAGGGGCTTTCTTCCGAGTGAGCGAAGAAAGAGTTTTGCACTTTTTTATTCTTTTTATTTTTTCTAAATAATATCGTATTATATATTATAAGATATTATTTTGTATAAATAATCAAGTAACGCTTTTAATTTGATTTTTTACTTTTATTTCATAAACGAAGGAAGAGTTTTGCACTTTTATATACTTTCATTATTTGATATAATATTTTATAAAAACGATCAAGAAACGCATGTTTTTATAATCTAATAAAAAATTTTTTTTTCGTTTCATGACAAGCGTGTAACTTGATTATTTATTCAAGTAATTTAATTATTTAATTCAAATATTTTTTATACTTAAAGAAATACTTAAATGATGCATTTTTGTTTTGTCTGATTAGCGCATAACTCAACACCATAAATTATAAATTATAAATTTAAATTTACAATTTCTTATTTTTATGAGAATTTTTTATAATTTTATATTTTCTTATAAAAAAGTAGTTTTGTTCTCTCCCAACCATAGGGACAAACACTTAAAATTCAGTGCAAACCCAACTTGGTACACTTATTGTTGGGTTCATATAGACTAAGCGAGTTAAAACGGATGATCTCTAAAGTGAGCTTATGAACAAATTAGGGGTTTCTTTGTGCCCTCTTTCGACCAACTCCTTTTTTGTGACCTTGTTGAGCTCTATCGTTTTTTCTGCATCCTCGCCGTGCTTCCTTTTTCATTGCCTGGTATTTTCGAACTTACTCTAAAAGCGAATGGAACTCGTCTTGACTTATTACGCCATTTTCAAGCGCCTTGCTGACTGGATATCCAATTTATTTGACCTATTTCTCTGCGGGAACGCGGATCTGGTCGTGTTTTTGACCTTTTATTCTTTACCTGAGTATATTTGTTCACAAGTGTTTTACGAGAGACAATCTCGGCCTTTAACTGGTCTTTAAGTTTGGCTACCTGTGTCAATCTGTAGTCAGTCGCAGACTCGCGCATAGTATGGGGTTCGTTTAGTGTAAGGTATAGCTGCGGGTAATTTCCCAAAAGCATTCTACCATTGTTAGGGAGTCGAATATGTACATCTAAAAAATCAACATTGCCAATCCCTAGAATGCTACCGACGCCACCAACCAAGAGTCAGTCAAGTTTTGAACCACTATTATCCAATAAAGAAGTTGATTTACTGGCTCAAAATTTTGATTTGCACCTGACCATGAGAGATAGTGACGACGAAACACAGCAAAAGGTAGTATTAAGTAGTATATAAAGTAGTATTGAACTACTAAATCAAGCCATTGGTCCACACTAAGCAAGGAAGCCATGACGAAACAAGGGACGTTTTAAACCGAGCAAGGCAACTGAGAGCCACACGTGATAAATTAAAATAGCAGAGAACTTATCTTAGACACTAGACCATACTATGATACCTAATAATGCCACCGACTTTCACTACTCTCCCTAACAAAGATCTCTCTGTTTCACCAGGACAACACTTCACAGGAAATTACTCAGTTAAGCTGGCTGAAACTATCTCGTTTCATGGAAATTGAGAGGCGTTTCTAATCAGCGCTGCCATGCCATACACTTTGTACATTGTTATAAAGAAAAACAACCTACTGGTTGATCCCACAATATATATCCGCCTAACTACTGAGAACTACGGCTCTGCGCCCACACTAGTAAACTCACTTAATAAGCTCCTTGAAAATCACAGGCCTCACGGTCTTCGTGAATAGTCTACCATGAAATCATCTATCATAACAACTAATAATAATGCTAGTTCATTGAATTTACTTGTGCTTCTGGTTTTCCCAGCAGGAAAAAACTCAAAGCTGGAACCCATGTCCCAACCTTGGCTACATAAGGGTGAACAGGCTTCTCATCTATATTGACATCATCAAGAAAACAAAAGTAAGCTGTTTCCAAGTTCCGTTCCTGCATACCATTCCACTTGGAGATGATAGTTCTGGTGACATAATCGACTAGAGGGGTAGTTGACTTGACTACGAAGCTCACCAATTAAAGTCATGCTGACTCCAATTAATCGAACTAAATGTGAGAGTCACTTGCGGCAATGGCATAGACTACAACAAATACGACATAAGCATTCGAATCGGCATTCGCAAAACGAAATTAGAGACCCAGTAAAGCTTCCTACTGACACGAAAAGTGGCGACTCTCCTCATCGCTATTACCAAGCAGGTGGAGCATTTCCTCATTACGTGCCAGGAGGCACAGGTTTCTTTGGAAACCTTAGTAGTGGAATCAAGGGTATGGCAGTCTCTGTAAAGAAAAGCGTTACCAAGGCCGCTTTGCCAATGGCTAAACAATCCGTCTCAGCAGCCCTTACCACGAAGGAGCTGATAAAAGAGAAATTGTAGGTTGTGGTTTAAACAGCAGCCATCAATGAAAACTTCATTAATCTTGAACGTGCTAGGTTTACCACTACGTGCCCAATTCTGTGACAAAGAACTGGGATTAGTGTGGTGCTGGTCAGCTCGAAGAATGGTGTCCAGACACACCGGCACATTTGAGACTATAGGTGAAGTCAATAGGGGCATCGATGCTTGACAGACTCTCGTGGTATAGGAGTCATCTGCTAAAGCCGCATCGAGAGTAACTATCACGTTCCACCCATTCCTGTGGATGATACGACAAAAACGGTTGCTAACGAACGATATGACCCTATGGCTAGCCTTAACTCGAGCGATGCCAAAGTGTACGTTAATTGCCACCGAAGCTGTTGCATGCTGGTTTGTAAAGCGAGTAGAACCGACACTGCTTCCAAAAATTTCACAATAGAACGTATGGCGAAAAAAAAGCTTTATTCCCTATGAAAAGCACTCTCTTGTACTAGCAACAGAGACGGGAAAGACTGAGTCTAAACTGAAGAATATATGTAGCTTTCCTCTGTCTTGCGACGTAATTGTAGTTATTATGCGTGTATCGGAATTTGAAGCCGGAGTTACACAGAACCCCTGGAACTTTGCAAGCTATAGACTGTATGGGGTTTTGCTGACCGCTGACCCGACAGAGTTGACTGAAATCGACTACGAGTCCGTTTAACAGAACAATCTTGAAGTGCTTCTCTGTGACACAAGAGTACCATCCAAATTCAACTTTTTTTTTGAAAAAATAATTTTCATAATATTATTATTTTTTTTTTTTTTTCATAAAATAATTTTATAATTATAAATTTAACATTTTTTGTTGTAGGATTTATTGTTTTTGGTAAATAAATTATTATTGATTAATTAACTGCCTTACATATGCGATTGGTTGTTTTTATTTTAATGAAATCACGTGATAAAAACTGACTTATACGATTGGTTTAAAGTTATTATTCCCATATGCCTTGTAGCTTTAAAAATAATAGATAAATTTATTGGAAAAAAAAAACAGATATTGGCTGAGTTTCAGCTGATACTCCGTTTGTACAGTCGTTCAAAAAAAAAAAAAAAGAATCTATCTTGTTCCATATGCTCATGTCGAATATATGGTTAAGAAATGGTAAGTTCTTATGTTATTAGTTTATATAAAACGACTCTTCAAAACGTTATATATAAAATCTTGCCTGAAAAGAAAGAGGTCTTTGATTGGGCTAATCCATTTAAAAATCGTACGCTCCCATGTATCACAGTTTCCAGGGGTCACTTTTTGTCAAATTTTTTTGGATTTTACATGAGAATTTACTAATTGTATAGGGTTATATTAGCAAAAGGTTTTCCAGATACAAATCTCTTGCTCCTACTTATTTATAGATATAAAATACTTTCTACGCCTACATAATAGCGAATGTCAATGGTGTCTGATTCATTATTTCTAGAGGGGCTGTGGATTTAAACCCTGGAATTCCAAGGCCAAATTTATAATATCTGTTGTTCATATGATGTTTTGCATATTAAAAAAAAAAACGGAATGGCACATTTTTAGGTTATAATATAGAGGAGGGCAAACAAGTGATAAAGTACACGAATGCGTGGGCTTTTCCAATTTTTAACCGTACATGCAGGTAGAAGTAAAAACTTTGTAAATAAAAAGCAAAGTACTGAAAAGAAACTGTTTGATAGCCTTCTTTTTCATTTGCATAAGTCTTAAGATAGCTAGAGGGTGGTTAAATTATTTTTTTTTGAGGTGTGTTAAATCCTTTAAATTTGGACTCATTATATAGCCCTTATTCTGTAGTTTGCAAAATGGGCTCATACCCAGTTGTCTAGAACCAGTGTTATGGAAATTTTTAGGTGGCAAATTCATGACGTTCACATATAATAGGGAGGTTACTCAAAGTTTTAAAGTGATCCAATCCATCCAAATTTAGTCTCAAATGAAACAACTTGGTCTCTCATTTCCGAAATGGCCTTACTTTTTGTCAAAGGTTAAGCGGATCTGGAGATATCCTAATTTTAGTATGTCAAAATTCGACCAATTTTGGGAACTGAATTCCTCATATTATCAATAAATTTATGGCACCAAAAGAGCAATAATTTATTTAATTGATGGCTCTGCCTGACTTAATTTCAAGTAATATTGGTTTCTTATACTTTTACCGAGAGTTAAATAGCGTTGGACTAAGATCAACAAAAAGTGTAAAATTTCTAGTGAAATTTAGGGGTTAGGGTCCGAATGTCCTAATTTGGGTATTTTGATCCATAACCCTTTTGTTGGTTTATTTTGGGTCCATAATTTTTTTTGTTGATGGTTTAATTTATACAAAACACTCAGAAAACTTTAATACTTCATTGGATGCGTAATTGTGAGCTGTACCAAAATAAATCAAATATTTTAAAAGTACCCCAATTTTAGGGGCCTGGGTCTTCATGGATTTCATTCAATATATTTAACCATTTTTGCATAATATATTCATAAAATTTTAGGGTCCTGAAGGAAATTATATCATTTACACCCTTTTGAATAATCCAATAATTATGTAGTGAAATAATTAAAATAGTAATTTAAACAAAAGCACAATAAACATATAAACAAAGTTATATTATCAAAACAAACATCTCATATTTGCGTGAACTAACAACATCTATGAAAGATGCAGCTTTATAGTATGGTGCAAGCGTGTAAGTCACTGAATAAAATATGATAACATCTATAAGGATGCATTTTATTAAAATGCACGATGACTTCTCAGCCTTAGACCAGCAAATCCTTTGAATTAATACCTTTTATTGTAAATGTATAAAAGCATACACACTAGACTTGTATGTCAATGTTACTGCTCCTTGGTGTATAAGCCACGAGTGCTTATCTCATTTCTTACTGCAAAGCCAACATTTAACTTCAAAGTCATTATTTTTCAAGCGTTTTGCATTTTACTGATAGCAGAAAAAAAATTGCGCCCGACTTCCGCGATTACTAAAAAGCGCCACAGTTGCATACTAAAAGTCAAAAAAGTAATTCAAACAGTTGATGCAAAGTTTTCCCCTGTGTAACTGGAAAAAAGTTTTGATGCAAAGCATCAACTGGTAAAAAGTTTCCACACTATTTTATTTTCCCTGGAGTGTTATATAACGATTTTGAAGGATCTTACGATCATAATTGAAAACTAGAAATATTCTATAGAGGTGAAGTAAGTTGTGTATCATTGGGTAAGTTTTAGAGCAATAAGCAAATTAAATTTCAGAAAAAGCATTAATAGACGCGTAAATTCTACGCCACTATTACAAACGGCAAAATTTTCAAGAATAATCAAATAATATTTTCTATACTAATAGAAAATGTTTTGACTGTGAAAAAACTCTTGTGCAAGTTTGTTAAAGTTTGTTTTGCTCCATTTTCAAGAAAACGTTCGTTTTATAGTGCATCAATTGATTTTAAAAAACAAAGAAAGTTTAAAAAAACATTACACTGCAGAAAAATTGAAGGCAAAAATTTAAAACTCTGATTGTTGATAAATTCCCTGTAGACTATTTCACAAAACAAAAGAATTTAAAAACATTTTTTTTATTAAATTTTGATTTTTCTCGAAATAACAGTGGTAAAAGCTATTACATATACCTTATGAACCACTGTGAAGGAGATTCATGTCTCCGTTTTAAAGCTACTAAAAGTCATAAATCTAGGTAAAATTCGAAATAAGATCTGTTTCAAGATAGTGTAGCATACGGCAATGGTTTTAAAATTTTTAGAGCTCAGTAAAAAGTTTTTGTTCTTGTAAATACTGAAGATTCAACAAATTGTTTCTCCCGAGACAGGGTAGGATGTTTCACATTACTATTTTGTGTCTGAAAACTTTTAAAGATTGATTTTTCTTATGAGGAAGAAATGTTTACTGAAGAGAAAACGATGTGCAAATATTTGTGTTCGTCAACTCAGGCATTTATAATTATTAAACGTCGCTCAATAAAATTTTATAACTCATGACATGCGTTTTATCTCTTTACTAAAAACGTAATGTGTTGTTTTTTTCTTTATTTGTTTTGTTCTTTTCGTGTAACTTTATTTTATCTAAAGAGCACGTAGACATAATAAATTACCCATTAGGGGATAAAAAGCAAAAGTTATTACATTCAAAATCATATAAAAAAATTACAATATACTTCTTCACAAATTAAATCTCTAAACAAGGAAAATTTCTCTTGACCTCTTATTTAAAAGAATTATTTCTCATTGTGATTCCTGCATCTGCCTTTTTAGGCAACTTTATTTTCTGATACTGCTAATACTATTCTTTAAATTTTTTTCTCTTTCAAACTAAATTTTTTAGTTCTCTTTCAAACAATCAAATGAAATATAAATTCTGAAGGACAAAATTGTATAATAGAATTAACAGATAAGTGCATGGTGACACTGAAAAAAATGATTTCTACTTTATATGTTTTACAGGAATGGAATATTGTCATTAAAATTCTACTGCAAGAACAATTTGTTAGAAACCAAAAATTTTTCTAATTATTTATCATTCGAATATCTGAATAATGGAAATGATAAAATGTTTATTCCCAGTTCAAAAAAATTGTTCAAAAAAGTTTGACTTGGCCATATTATGTTCTTCATTTGGTTGGTTTAGGTGGAGATTGATTCTACTCTCACCGATGAAGAGAAAGCAGCTTTGGAAAATTATGACAGGTGAATAATTGTAAATAATATTTCATATGAATTAAAAATGTGAAATGTGATCAGCTGGTGATTTTTCATTTTTTTATGCTTTTCATTTATTTTAATCTCTTGAACTTTTTCTATTAACTCATTTGCTACAGAATTAGAGACAACTCTGGCCAGAATTAATTTAAGTAATCAAAAGATTTCAATTTATTGGTAAAGTTTTCATAATTGAAGAAGCATTTTATTTTTCATACAACGCAACATTTTAAGGGGGAGAAAATTGTCTACAAAATAGAGATAAATAAAAATTGTTGAATTTTAAAATTGTTTGAGCAAAAAATATTTCAGCAGCAAGTTTAATGAAAAATTAACAAGTTTTCAAAGGAAAATAATACAATAAATAATGCTTTTGCCAGTCAGATCTTGAGAAATACATTATATATGTATTTGTATAAGATGTTCGAAACAAAAAAGTCATTTCAGATAGAATTTATTTCTGAGTTTAACTTTTTCCCACACCTCTCAACATTTAAATTTGAGAAAATAAAGAAGTACCAGAAAACATCTATACTTGCTTTTCTTTATTTTCTTCACAAACTAGTACTATTTTCTAACAAGAAAAAAAGTCTGAATGTAAACAGCACATACATAATACCCATCATCTAGTATGGTAGGCTGAAAAGCATTTTTTAGGATAGAAGTTTGGTTTATATGAGCATCTGGTACAAACAAACTTTGTTTGTTTACAGCTTACTGGAGTGCTAAAAACTACACATTTCCTATCAGCCTCCACATATTTAACTAAATGCTTTTGATTATCGTATCTGCCTAGCTTTTTGGGTACTTGAGATATACCTACTCTAGGTTCCTGTTGGTCTAATTTCCTTCCTTAGTCCATGAGAATATTCGACAAGTTTGTCAATTAACTGAAGCTCCAACCATGTTAACGAAATTTTGTGTATGTGTGAGTTAGTGCATATAAATTAGATGCATTTATTTGAACTATTATTATCCAGAAAACATTCTTTTCCATCTGACTTTCTGTTTATATTTGAATTATATGATACAAATTGATCCAATCTGTCACAGCATTCATAGATGCATTGTACATAGTTATTACGGGAGGCTTCTCAGCAATTTTTTTGGTTCGTTTTATTTCTACACTTGTCATTTCAGTCTTGAGGTGAAATGATGCATGAGATAAAATTAAAATCACTGGCTTCTTTGCCTTCTTGTTTTCCTACATAGTAAGAAATAAACCAGAATTTTTGTTCCATATGAGCAAGCTTGTTTTCCTTTTCGTTTTGTTTTATGTCTTTGGGAAAACCTTTTCGATTTGCTTCAACAGTCCCTGTGCAATAAATTTTTGTAGCATTCATATTCTCAATGAGAAGTTTAGTAGTGTAATATCTATCAGCAAAAATGTAATGTCCAGGACCAAGTGAATGTAATAAATACTGAAAGATTTTATCAGTCATTCCGGAATCTAACATGTTGCCGCATAATCAGTTTCAGCACCAAAATATAGTAAGATATGGTACTCAAACTCAGTAGGAGGACAATATAATCCAAAAATTTTATGCAGTGCTTTTCTGGCTACATGAGTTTAAAAATAGATAGTACGATTTTTTGACGGTGTCGTCGATAAATTATTCAGTTTTGGCTTTGGTCTGTGCCATTGCTGGGGAAAAATGAAGCATAGTGTGCATCATATATTCAAACCTGTCCTTGGGTATAACTGGTGGAGCCATGGTGTACAATGTGGCATTCATTTGCCAGTACTCTTTTACTCACGCTTTCTTGTCCAATCCCATAACAATAGCGACAACCAGAGAAACTTGAATAGCTTATATCGATTGACTAGCCTCCACTTGATGTAGACAGAATTCTTTCAAGCTTGTTTGTTAACTAAAACTTTCGCAGCAGCAAGTTCATTTATCACATCAACTAAATTCACTTGAATGTCAAGAGTAAATAGTTCAAGAAAGTAGTCGATAGGAGTGTTATTGACTTATATTATTGACTTGCTAATTTGAATACAATGATATTAAAATTATTAAATTCATTTAAGGTTCTACGTTATTGCATAAGTTCAACAAAACAATATTTTTTGCTTGTCTTTTTACAAGGCCTGCAACACTAGAATTCCCAAAAGGCAATTGCAATGGACAATGCCACCGATGTACCACAAATCCGCACTGTATTTTCCCATGGATAGATATGTTGTTGCTATCCTATATTTAACAAACATAAAATAAATTTAGTAAATATTAAATTTAAAACCAGAATTTAAAAAAAGTATTATTAAGCTATCTTTATGATCATTAATTTAATAAAGTAATAACTACTTAAGCTATCTTTTAAACTGCCATGTTAGCTGTATTGTCACATCTATCATCTAGTGTCATCTAGTTTGTCAAATATTTACAATATGCATATATATTTAAGAGGTTTTAAGCTTTCAAACATCACATGGAATTCTTCTTTTTTTACAGTGCATAATAATAGAATTTTCTTCACTCGTTTCCTTATGAAGTAAATATAAATAGAGGGCAGGGGCTTATTTAGCGATCAAATATAATTAATTTTGTATAGCGTTTTTACTGTTTTTGTTAGTTATTCTTTGAGTAAAAATAGCACACTTTTATCATACCCCTACTACAGTACAGTACGCAAAAAAAATAGTCACCTCATTAAATTAATAAAAACTTATTTATTTATAATTTCAGTTTTAAGTACAGAAGAAGGCAGCCATCGTACACCTGTTTTTTAACCCTCCCTTTTTTTTTTTCTTTTTTTTTTTTTGCCACCTTGCCCGAGTATCTGCATGCAAGATTGGGCCTTTGAAAGAATTTTTAGATTTTAGACCATTTTTTAAAGAGAAAATTATATTCAAAATGCTACATAAATAAATAAGTTATGCTATGTCTCAGTGTTTTATTTTATTTTGTTTTTTTTTTTCAGTCGATTGTTTGGTTTCATTCGTTGGTTCGACCCTGCTAACACAACTTCAAAACTAAACCATAGAGCACTTATTCAAAAGGTATTTTTAATAATTGCCTAATCATTGTCATTTTCTTCATTGTCATCATTATCATCAATATTTATTATCATCAATGTTTCATCATCGCGCAGAAGACTGACTCGGCCAGAAGATGGTTGTGGTATCTTTCATGGTGTGGTCTTACAATGTCAGCACCTGGCTTCTATGGTGATGAAAAAGACATACATCTGTAAATAATTCGCTCCAATACTTCATCAAAAGATTACGCCAGTCTTTTACACATGCTAACATGTTATTAAGACTTTATGTTCTACAGTAAACACTGATTTCCATTGTATTGGTTGTTCCAAAAGCAATTATCTAGGTGCGTCAACTGTCTATCCCAGATACCTGAAATATAGCAATGAAAAAGATAACTATTCTAATACTAATATGTTAGACAAAAAAAAGAATTTAACATTTAAAACAATAATAGAAAAAGATTTCTTGATGTTCGCTATTACCTCGCTGGGATGATAATTGGCATATTTATTTATAATTTTTAAAAAGTTTGGAAATGTTTTGTGAGCTACAAAACAACTTAATTTTAGTCAAACATAATCACGTTAATTCTGAATAACCAGGTTTATAATATACTACGATCATAAAATCTGGTAATAATTTGATTGCTTGTTTTATTATGAGTTCAATTTCACACCAGTAAAAGTAAAATATCTTCAGCTGTTGGGTTTTCTCTTTAATTTCTTTTGTTGTAAGTTAAATGTTCCACAATTATTTTTTGTGTGTTATTTAGATAATTTTGTAATATTTTTCTTATTTGTGGAGCTCCTTGGTGAAGTATATACTTTTTTTTATCCTTGTTTACTCAAATAAGGGTATAACAAAGGTTTTGATTACCTGATATCTGAAAGTTTCATCTTGATAATTTGTTATATTAACAGGGTATTCAGCATCTGACTAACAAGTTACGCATTGAAGGAAAAGGTGTAAAACCTGCAACGTTCTGCCAGCTAGGTCACTATCACGTATTGCAAGAAGAGTATGAAAAAGGTAAAATTTGCATTTACCTGTTGGAGTTAAATTTTAAAAATGTTATTTGTAATAAATTTGTAATACCAGCTCAATTTTCCTTCTTTCTACATTTTCATTATTTTCATTTTTTTTTTTTACATTTTCATTTTATAGAGAGTCAATCGTAACATCACTAAGGTTTATATCAATACTCTTCTTGTCATCCCCAGAAAATGACATATTTTATCACCTGTCCACGACATTGGTTTTGACTCAGCAGGTAATCAAAATGAAAGTGAAACTGGAAGTCTGTAGTCTTGTAGAAAGACTGTTTACTGATAAAGAGGCTGGAAATATTTAATATATAAAGGTTTGTGAGCACGTGGCAAGCCATAGTTAAAAATGGTATATGGTAATTGTTGATAGAAGAAAACTGCAACAGAATTCAACAAACAACAAAAATTTTTATGCTACCAGTGATTAATATACAATAAAGCTGTTGATAGAAATAAATTCTCTGTCAGCAGTATTGAAATTAATTTTTATTTGGTTTTGATCTATTTGAAGAAAAGATTGTACAAAAAAAAAATGATTTTATGGTATATTGCATATAAGAAATATTAATTAAAAATTTATATCGGTTTAAAATGAATGACTTAATATAGCGTTTTAATTTAACTTACTTTTCATAAAAAACCTGCTTTTGTTTTAAGACACGAAATTAAATGTTAAAACAATAAATATTTAAGAACATGCAAATAAAATTTTTATTATTCTTTTGTTTAATATTTAAATAAAATTTTTTGTCGACAGTAGTTAAGTTAATTTTTATTTGCTTTCGATTTGGTAACTAACAATCAGTTGTCTCGATTGAATTATTCTCTACTGTTCAAATATTATTAATAAAGAAATGTTGAGATAGGGAATTTTTTGCTTTGCTGCCAAATGAGTTTCAGCTGCAAAGCTAACTTTTTTGCTTTTGCAAAAAAAAAGGAATTTCAATATTGAAATTCAAGAATTCAAAAGTGGAAAAAAATAAAATCGATGGATATGGGCAATCAGAGCAAATGGACCAAGACTAAGAATATGCGTACATTTGCTATATTTTCTGTTACCTCTGGCCCTACAGTTTTTTATCAGCATAGTTTGTATTAAATGGCCCCTCATTTTAAAGCTAGATGAATTATTTTTCATGGTATACTTGAATAATAATTTATTATTTTTTAGGTCAATTTGTTATTTTGTTATTTTGAAATTGTTTAAAAATAACTGAGACAGAAAACGGTTAATGACTTTTTTGGCGTTAGTTTATCATAGAATAAGTATATTATTCAGAACATACATATACACTTCTAGCCCCTTAAAAGCTTTCTTACAAGAAGCTTTTGTATAATTTATCAGAATTTATCTTATAAACGTAGAATTTTGTGTGAAAATAAATGAAAATTAGAAATAAAAATAAAACAACATATCAGAAATATTTACAGGAAATTTTTGTTTCCTGCTTTTATTAAGCCATTTTTAGCCACATATTTTTTAACGTTATAATTTAGTCTAGGAATTAATTGTTTAAAATTTTGTAAAGAGCGTCCCTTAAAGATTTATAAATTAAATTCACAATTTATAAATTTAGACTATTAATATTTGCCTTGTTATATTTAAAACAAATCCCATTTTTGATTGATTGGTTTCATTTCTAGCTATGTCTGCATACCAACGTTATTTTGGGCTCAGCGAAGAATATTTCAAGGTATTTTTATTTGATTTTTTTTTCGATGAACTTTTTAAGATTTAAAAAGAAAAAAAATTGCTTTATAAAGCTTATGTACGTCCTTGCCTAGTTTGTAAACTTCAGACTTGATATCTCTTTCAGAGGTGAATTGAAATTTCTTATGGCTTTCATCAATTTTTGTAAATGTTGGCTTTAAGCACAGGATTAAAGATGGTCTAGAATCAAATCTATGGTATTCGATGCATATATCAAATAGTTTAAAAAATTGCTGCAAATTTTAGAATACAATATTGTTATTAAAGAAAAGCCTTATCAAAATTTTTCTTATACTAATATTCAAATATTAGTTGTAGAAATAAAGCCTGGACACTTATTTAAAATTTTAGGTCTTGACAAGAGCGCTTATTCGAGAGGGTCGTTTATTTTTAAAAAAATGTTAGTTGTTTATCTAAAGTATATGTATTCTCAATTAAAAAAGTAAAAAATAATTGGAAAACAGAAGATTTGCCCAAAACAACAGCATAAAGCATGTTTACAATATAAAATCAAACAATACATATCTGGACATGGAACCGTCAACTGGTAGGAACTCTACTATACAAGCTAGAGATATCAGAGGAGATTTTAAGGCGTGTTTTTATGATTTTGAAAAGCTTCCTTGGTAGTAGGAGGTAGAAGAAATCAATCTTTAAGCATAAAGAAAACTGGTAGAAAGTAATTAATTTTTCCTGTTCTCCACTTGTAAAAACTGCTCTTTTTACCAATGGAACATCTTTTAAAAATGGCATACGTTCATAAAACTTCCACTTCTTTTTTGGTAAATTTCTACCCTTGTATTTCTTTGACTTTCTGAGAAAGCTGGTTCTCAAACAATGAAATATTTTTTCTAAATTATCAATTTTGAACTTTCTATCAAATTTATCACAATGTTCTTCTTTTTTTTAAATCTTTTGAGTTTTAGTTGTTCTTTTTGCACAACTCAGGATTTTGTTTTTAAAGCTCCATCAGGTTGAATATTTCGTCGTCTGAAAGTTTGACGGAATCTTCTTGTGACAAAATATTGTAAACACGTATAAAATAATCGATTTGGAAGAGTTAACCCTATAACAGTCCACTATTTTTTTGAGCTGTGGGTGCTTAATGTTCAAAAAATTTTGTGGTGGTGGGTCTTAAATGTCCAATGATTTTTAAAAAATTTGAGTAATTTTATTATTTTAAAAAAACACTTTAATTTTGGATTTCTGGTACATAGCTCGGAAAATGGCGACCAGTCAATCTCATTGGGTTGTCAGCCCCTAAACTAGCGCGACTTGATTTTTTTGAATAACACACCCCATATTTTTCAAACAATTGTGATATTAACTTTAATCAAAATTTCAATGGATTTAATGTGCCACAGTTCTTAACAGATATAATTTGTGCATTGAATGCAGCTTGATTCAATAAATGGCAGAATGCTTTCTTGTACCATTTTTTCACACGCTTACCTTTGACTTCATATGATGTCAACATTTGATCATTTTTTTCAACACCCCCATATTCATGTCATGACTATTAATAACTAGAGGGATGTTTTTAGGTTACCACCTCTAATAACTGCCTTTTCTCCATCACTTACACAAGTAGACATTATATAGATATATTTTTTATCTTTCGAATGTGTCACCATAATATTTGTTGTTTTTTTCATATAATACTATTCGTTTCTCTTTTTTCAATTTGCTGTTTTCAGTTATATTGGTAAATCTTTACGGTCTTTAGGGAGAGTACCAATGGTATCGGTATTTCTACTTAAAAGTAGTTTTGAAAGTTCAAGCGACGAGTACCAATTATCATTATGAAGGCGGTAACCTTTATCAAGTAAACCGCCCATCAACATCATAACTATTTTTGTCGCATATTTTTACTCAGAGTTCAGGGCATTTGTCAGCTTTGACCCGGTATACAAAACAGATCTCCAAGCATATCCAGTTCTAGACTCACACAAAGCGCAAGTCTTAATGCCAAATCTAGCTCTTTTACTTCGTATGCATTGCTTCCACGTGAGGCAACCTTTCCAAAGCATAAGCGATTCGTTTATTGAAATTTTCTGATCAGGAGTGGTTTGATTCTTACTAGCTAGTGGATACGATTGTGGCAAGGTAGAATTATCAACAAAATGTGTAAATTTATCAATAAGCTTGTATCGGTTGTACGATAAAACCTGTTTTATACCCTGTGTTTCAAAAAGAGGATTCACAGTATAATATAATTTGTATGTTGGCTTCCAAATAATTTCTTGGTAAAATATATCTCCTGATATCATTTCGATTGGCGACCACCATTTCATTCTTGAATGTGGTTTAAGTTCTTTCTCAGCTGTAACCTGATCAGCAAATAAATTAGTTTGATCAACTATATATGTACAAAATTCATCAGTAAAAAAGAGTTCAAAAAAAGAAAGTCACAAATGAATTACAGCAAGATTTTTTTTTTGTAGGATGTAAAGAGCTGCTTATTATATGAGTAGTATAACAGCAAAAAGCAAAAAGGTGTGAAAATCCAAAATTTAAAAGATTACTGTCATGAAAAAACCGAACCTCCAGGATGCAGACGTAATATTACGTCAGAAACAAAGCAAAGTAAACTACTATATATGGGCGTAATATTACGTCAGGAACATTTTCAGCCCAAAAGTCGCTCGATGTAATATGTCACGGACATTTTAGTACCATTTTCAGTCGACCTGATATTACGTCAGAGACTGTTAAAGTCTTAACACACAAAAAATAAATTATGTCATCAACACAAAAAAAAAAATTCTAATAATAAAGGTGTTTCTTATTTTCTGCTTAGATTTACTAAGTTGTGTCAATTTCTTGGGATGAGTCATAGGAATGCAAAAGATACAAAGGTATGGTTATTTATTACTGTACCTGTTTGATATTTTTCAGTTCCTGCTGAATCTCTAGCAAGACTGTGAGGTCTTTTCTGTTCATACAAGTCAGTCTGTTTATTATTTTGTATCTAAAATTGTTCCAGTAAGTCTATTCAGCTCAAATTATTTTTTGAACAATACAAACTAATGCAAATCATATTATAGTTTTTTGACAACAACTGAATAGATCAGTATGAAAAAATTATACTATTATATAATTCTGTGTTATCTAATACCACTATGAAATAATTTACTCGTTAGTTTTCACAATGCTATCAAAGTCCTCTCACAAAATTATTACATGTGCGAGCCGTGCTATAAAGTACATAATTACATATTTAAATTGAAATAAGTAAAACTATAAATAATATATTTTTTTTTTTTAAAGAAGGAAAATTTTAAATTAATAACTTCGCTGCTGCTGTTAAATACAAAGTAACTATAATTACCTAGCAACTATAATTACCTAGCAACTGTAATAAGATATTTTAGGATTTTCTGATTTCAATATAAAGCAAAATAATTAAATAAACAAATGAGAACTGAGTTAATTTTGATAATTATAAAACATAGAAATTTAGTTTAGAATTGAAAAGTCACTTGGTATTTAGCTGCAATAAGAAGTTC
>JAUZNK010012048.1:0-23354 GCA_035046665.1 Euphysa ruthae
GAATTGTTTCCAATGTCTTTGTACACTAATAACTCTATGAATAAATACAGTTTAAAAATCATCCCCTGGAAAATGACCCAAGGAAACATGTTGCTCACCAAGATACTTTAATAGAGAAACTTTTTTTTAAGATATCTTCGATATCATGATATGGTTTGCAGCGGGAAGATAGAACCTGAAAAGCTTCCACCAACCAACGATGCCGCTAAACATCACGGTCTTCGTGTACATCTACAAGTAATAGAATGGAAGATGTTGGACAAAAGCCTTAACCTTCCACCAATCGATTGGGGTTGGAAAGAAACTATCCATCGCAACAACAAGTTTCTTACACCCATAACTACGACCAAGCCCATCGCTCCTGAAAACATTTTAAAGGTGATTCGTTGCAAATGCAAATCAAAGAAACGACAATGCGAAACGAACGTCTGTACGTGCCGAAAAAATGGAATCAAATGTATGGCTGCATGTGGTGGGTGTCATGGAGAAAATGAAGCAACAAAATGGTTAGTATTGGTAAAAGCATAAGTAGTAGGACAGTTCAGTCCAACCCGAGCCAACTGCTACCCACCAACATCTCTCATTCCTGTATAATATACCAGAATAGTTGAATTTTATTATTACATCATTCTGATGAATGTTTGCTACAATCATGCAATTAATAATGAAAAAGAGAAATTAAACTGACAGAATAATGCAAAGAAATTATATTTTTTTCATTTACTAGGAGCAACAGTCGACAAAGGCAGACGATATTGAAGTTGACGAAGAAAGGCAAACTGACGAAGATTTGACCATCCAAGATGAACAAAACAATTTAGATTATTCCGAACGAAATATTTTTGACGAACTGAATCAACAGCAATAATGAAATTTGCAACAATTTATAATGCACTTTTTTTTCCCAAATATGTTATCAAATTTCAAGATTTTAGCCCTCCGTTCATGTTTTGATAAATTTCTATTATTTCTATTATTCATAGAATACTTTTTCAGAGTTATATTGTAGCATTTCATTGAATAAAGCTTTACTATTGTTGGTATTGGTGGTATTTCATGAAAATCAATCAAAATATCGTTCGATTTTTTGATTTTTCAGTGTCGTATCTGCCATTATGAATTTGAGGGTGTTCCCGTTTCTTTGGAGATAGGGCTTTTTTTTTGGTGATTCCTAACATGTTCCTGAGTATCTGTGCAAAGTTTCATCTTTACACTATTTTTGTCCAAGTATTGGTGGTATTTCTTCTAATTATCTCTACTATAACCCAGAAAACCACTGGAAAAACTACATATTTGTGGAAACCTTAAAAATTCATCTATTTGAAAACCTGATTCTTAGTTGGAAAATTCAGGTCAGTTTTTCGTAGGAGCGCTCCGTAACATTCTCTCACTGTGACCTTTAGTAAAATTGAAAATGTAAAATTGCTAAAAACTATGTTGGGAAACGCTGCTCCTCCTTCAACCTGTAATAAGCACAAAGTATCCAATTGGAACTCCTCCACGAGGTAACTTTTGGTGAAAAATTTTTTCCTGTTTTTTATTGTGAAACTCTATAGGCCTATAGGCCTTGAAACCCTCTTCAGCCATAAATTAAAATATCCAAATTCAATTTATAACTCTTACAGGAGTGTTTTACTAATTATGCTCTCCATCACTGTGTCTAGTTAAAATTGTGTATTTTTACCTTAAGACAAAAGCGTTTGTTGTTTTATGATCAGGCCACTTGGTGTTGAGATATGAATTAATTAAACATCTAAATCTGCAGTTTTGTTTTTGCCACCCATGGGAGTAATAATAACAGCTTTCATGCAAGTATTTGATTGTGTGGATTTTTGAGATTTTTATACATTTGATAATGAGAATTCGGGTTTATTCATTGCTTGGTATACTGTAGCTATCTAAGAAAATCTTAACCTTTTTTTAACAAATTAAACCTATAAAAACGAACAGTTACAGACAGATTGACTACAGTGTGTATGCGCTTGGAAACTGTTCAATATGTTATGATTTCCACCCTACTGTAGCAAGTTTTGTCTTTTAGATAAATAAACACTAATGTAAAAGATAAAAAATGAAGAAAATGCAAGTCCAGTAAACCTTTGTCACCTTGCAAAATTGGAAATTAGATCTTACATCTGTTTGATTTGTGGCAATAGAGCCGGAAGTGAAGGGCTCTGTAATTCTGGTTTAAAAGGAATAGCAACGTTTTTGACTGCTCTTGAAGTAAGTGGAGAATGCAATGGATTTTCATCAGGTGCTTACAACGACATTTTTGACTTTGCCAGCAAAAACTTAAAGACAGGTGTAATTGACGTAAGATGGCTTCCACAGTGCTACTCATTCTTTAGTAACTCAACTAACTTATCTTTTCTTACAACGGGTTCATCTAATTCAGAAACAAACACAGGTGCAATGTCATCAACCCGTTTGCAAAAACCACTGATAAATTTGCAACAGTGTTGTATGTTTTGTGGTTTTAACGGAATAAAAATACCATACTCATCTTGCTTCAATATAGTAACGTTATATTAAAGATCCAGCAACAGTGTGAGGCCACAAATGATATAGAACGTAACCGAAAAATTTTAACTTATATCAATGGGCTTTTTCATTTAAAAACAATACACTGCTATATACGAAAACTTCCAGGGGATATATTGAGTCAAAACTTCAGGGGTTATTCTTATATAAGAAACTAAAAATCTTACAGGGTTTTCCAGAAAATATTTTTGGCGCTAAATCAATTACCTCGTTTTAATTATTCCTAGGGGCTACTTTCAACCCCTGGAAATTTATTTGTGGTTAATTTAACTCCACAAGATCTGTCATCAATGGTCACCACCATGACATGGATACAAAATATACTAACAGTAGACGAAACCTGGTTATGGCTTGGCTGCAGTAAATATGGCATGAAGAATATTAAAATCTTTAACGCCTATTTTCATCATTAAAAAACCACCACCACTATCCTCATTCAACAATGTTTTTTTTTTTCATCTTCATCGTAAAAGAAATGTTTACACATGCAGCTAATTCTTTTTTTGCTTGTTTTTAGTTTTGTTAAAAGAGAATCAAGTTTAAATTTCCAGATATTCAAATTTTCTCGCGATTTCTATCATTTACCTTAATGAACATTAAAAAACATCATTTTGCGGTCTTTTTAAACTCTTTTATTTTTTGTGATATTTCAAGGTGTTATCGATACACTCGTCATCGATACACTCGTTATCGATACACTCGTTATCGATACACTCGTTATCAAATTACAATTAAAGTTTTTGTATAAAAAGTTGTAAAAATTGTTTCAACCAGCGTTTTTTTATTTTTGTTTTGGCTATCCTATAAATTATTTCATTTAAACCCTTTCTTTTATTTCCGTTTTCAACAAATAAGTTTATTAGAAATGTTAATTCTTTTTGAAAAAACTCTGTACTGCAAAACGTGTAAGCTCGCGATGTACAAATCTTTTAATTTTTATTTGGTGTTGGTGACCTTCAACTTTTTGAAATAATAGAAACAATGCATAATCAAATTGATGATTCACTGAAAAACCAATAAGTTAAATGGATTTAAAAAAATAAAATATCCGTAAGCATTATACTGAAGAAATAAAAAAAGTTAACGAAAATCTGAAACCGTTTTTTGATCTTCAATAAAACATTTCACCAGCAAAAGGATAAAAACAATCATTATTTACAATCGTGTTCTAAATATTATATTGGTATTTAACGCAGTAAGTTGGTATTTGATGTAAGTTCAAGATTAATTTTTGTGAATTTCGGGGAAGATTTAAAAATAGCAAATAAATATTAATTACCTAAATTCAATTAACGAGCAAAATACACTCGAAAAAGCCTCTCTTTCTTTGCAAATAAGCGAACAATTCTACATAAGCCGTCATGTGCTGGAAGTTTCCTCTATTTTATGAAATGATAATAAAAAATCTTAAATAAAAACATAGTTTGAGCTTTTAAATTTAATGTCAGAGAAACTTGTTACGAGAAAAATTACACATGGAATTTTCCAATGATCAAGATAATATAACTAATTGTTGAATTTTCATCAGAAAAGTGCTCATTTCTAAAAATTCAAAGAATTCACGTAATGAAACTATTTAAATAAAACCATTGTTCACAAAAATAGATCTACTTAAGGTACCGTATCGAACTATAAACTTCTGCTTTCATTTGATCCGGTATTGGGAAGCAGATTGGGATTTTTCCTAAAAGCTTTTTCTCTCATGTGTAAAGCAAAATGATCAAATAACCAGAGATGTTGTTATTTTAGGTGGTTCAATAAACAACTTTCGTGGTTAAATACACGGCAACAGTCAAAAAGCGAAAAAACTCAAATTAAATGTTGCTGGAAAAACAATCAACTCAATCTATTACGTTTATTGAATACGAAAACTATTTTATGCGTCCAGCCTTTTTCAGTAAAACAATAACACAATTCAAGGTTCTAACGAAGCTTTTATACCGAAATTACAATTAATTTGAGACTTATTTATAAAAATTAAATTACTTGGCAACCTGATGATAATAAAGAAATTATACTCAAAATAGGAAATTTTAAGGCAATTACAAAACTTTTCATTATTTGGTAAATTATTTCGCCATAAATTTTATCACTATAAACCCTGATCATTACGCTGAAAATTACTAAAATTCGCCAAAGTATGGAATGTACAGATATCTTCATAATAAGAATGTTTTCTGCTTACGGAAATAGGTATTACCAAGAAAAATTTGATATTTGGAATAGCCATAAACATCGTATTCTAAAAAAACACACTTGCTGTTTATAAGATGAATAAATGACGAAATCGAAACACCCAGCTTTAAGTGTTAAACTCAATGTGAGTAAGCAAACCACTTTTAACTGGCTTTCACAGGAATATACTGTTTTTTTTTTCACTTTTCTTTGAATACATATCTCAATCAAATTTCGTCGTAAAAAGTCAGGCGAGTAAATGCCTCCGTTTCCTAAGAGTTCACTTAAACATTTTATTAGATGTTTATGAAAGTTCACGTCTCAATACGCTGTCGCTTACAAGGTGATACCGTTATTTCATCGTCAGAGGAGACTGCCTCGTCATCGTCATCATCAGGATAATCAACCAAGCTTGTGAGCAGCTAAAAACAAGATATCTGACTAGTTCAGCCTGTTCTACCATCACAAAATTTAAGTGAGGTTTGAGAGACAGAATAGAAAACCCTTATAAATTGTCTTAACAATAATAATGTTAACTCAGGAAAAGTGTATTTTCTTAGGGTAAGATTATTAGATGGCCAGGTTTATTTATTTTGTTAATATAGCCCTTTGTTTGTTAAAAGAATCTAGTGAGTACATATTTAAAAAGTTGTATTTTTATTTCATGGTATAAGGTTATACTACTTCATTCCAATGCGAGACCCATTTAGAATGAAAATTTGAGATTGTCTTAATATAACAAGTAAATTCATTAGACATCCGAAAGAGAAAAAATTATTGTTTCGATTTAATTATTCTCTACTGTTCAAATATTATTAGTAAATGGGAAAGCGAGTCAAAATATGAAAAAATAAGAACGAATTTTGGCACGAATTTCGACTAATAAATCTGCTATGTCATCAAAAAAAAAAAAAAAAAAAAAAATTCTAATTTTAGGCTTTTTCATGCATAATGCCCTGTCCCCAAAAAATTTCATTTTCGTCGACTTTGGGCCACAAATCAAGACCAAACAAATTTGGAGATGGTCAAAATAGTGAATGAACATTTCTAAAAATTCCTAAAAATATATTTCCTAACACAATTCAAAATTTTAGCATAATCAGACTTTTAGAAAAGAGAGATTTTGTCATTTTCGGAATATAAATCAAGCCCAAACCCGGGAACGAGTATCATTGGTAAGCAGCCATATGGCTCACTTTTTTGCACTATCCGCCACCACGCAATATTTTAGCTTAATTGCACACGTACGTAAATCGCTACTTTGCAATTCTATCAATCCTCACGAGGTTGATGTTCGATAAACTTCTCAGAAAAATATCTTTAGTAATCAATTTTAGAAATTTAAAAGTAGAATGCCAATCAAACTGCTGAAAAAGTTCAAATTTCGCAGTAAACTTTTTGCTGTTTTTACAAAATTTAAAAAATTAAAAAAAAAGTAAGGTGAAAACCTGTTACGTATCAAAATATATAGAACAAAATTTGAATAAGTCGTGAAATTATTTAATATATTTACAGACAGAGAATTGCACAGTACTAATCAAATTACTCATAAAATTCATAAAACTTAAAGTGGTTTGAATTATCCAATGTTTTTATATCTTGTTAAGTTTTTGTTAAAATAAATTTTTATACCCCATTAAAGTAAATGACTTCTAAATTAATGCAAACATAAAAACTTACAGGTTTTTTCTTCGTTTGCGCTACAGGAGATTCTTTGATATCGGACGATAACTTCTCATCTAACAGTTTACTATCAATATCATTGATATGTTTTTCTTTAAACGAGTTTATTAAAGAAGTACTGTTGATTTTTATATTTAAGAGAGGGGGTTTAGAATGAAGACCCGGCAGTTGTTTTCCACCAATGAAGCGATTTTCGTCTGTGGTTTCTGGACTTCTAGGTCTCGGTGATGGCGGTGGCGACTTTTGCGTATCATAATTAGCTTTATGATTATTTACAAAGTTTTGTGGACTGACAACAGCAATCTTAACACAGCTTTGCGTTGTTTTATGAGTAACCGCGGTTTTTACACCGCTGCTATGAGAATTATTTGACTCGCATTGATGACTTGTTAATGGTCCGTTTTGTGTACTAGAAGGTTTATTTAATGTAGGTTCTAAATAATTATCTAAAAGATCAACATCTTTTAATTTTGATGTTAACGGTTTAGTTATATTTGATTGTGTATCTTTGGTTTTTGGCGGGTTTAAGTCGTCGTCTTCAGTGTCAAACCAGCTTTCTTCGTATTCGTCAAGAACTCTGTCATCACGTTTCCTTCGTTTAACGTCACTTGAATGGATGATTCCAGTTGTCAGAGAATCGCTATATTTAATTAAGTAATATGAGTTTTGGTTAGCTAAAAGGTTATATTGAAGATGTCAGTATATCCCAAACCATCTCTATAATAATAGCCTTAAATTCCTTATTTTTTACAATTATTTTACGGATTTCCTACATTATTTCACACATTTTTTATTCAAGCATTTTCATTGGTCTCCGCTATGCTAAATGCGATCAAAATAACAAAAAACAGCTTAACCGAAAGATAAAACAACTTTGCGGAACGATATCGATATTTGAAAGATTTTCATCAGTGGGTTTTAAACAATGATATCGCTTTTGATTGGCGTCTTTAAACAATGAGCAAATAAAACGATGTACGGAGATCTTGGCGGGTATAGAGCTACCATATGTTGTCAAATGGTAGAGTCCTAGCTTAGCATGCCAGATTTGTATTTTTAACGTGTGGCCAACAAATAATTTTCGAACTAATTTATTATAGAAGGGCCCATGGGGTTTGGTTCTGGTGTACTTAGAACCGGAGAAGTACGGTAATCGATGCCCCGGTCCTCCAAATTTCTTTTTACTGTTTTCAGATTTCTTTTTAAATGCTGTATGCAACAAATAGCCAAATCTTGGCAGGTATAAAGCTAGTTAAATAATATTTTCTAACATTAGAATTTTTTTAACAGAAAAAAGTTTGTTACAGACAAACGGAAAAACAAAGGCCTGTCAACCTCACCTTGCTATGCTTACCACTGGGGCATTGCACTCCTTTACAGTGCAGTTTTGTTTGGTAGTGCTCCATAAAACAACCCAAACTCATCGCAATTAAAAAATTCATGTAAGGCATATCTAGAAAGAATTGTTGATAAAGTCGTTTCATTACATGTGGCAGTCATATCGGATGTTACAGCGCAGTCCTTTCCAGAGACCTGCTTAAAGAATATCCCATACCAAGTTTTGTATTTCCCCAACCATACATCTGATGCCTCGAAGTCCTCACATCCCAGTAAATTTGCAAATTCTACCGCTTTGACCTTGATTATTGGCACACTAAGAGGTACGTTCTTAGCTCTCATTTGTATAAACCGTTTGTAAACTGAAGAATTAAATTTTTCGTAATTTTCATTAGGAAAGCATTTTCGTTTCACAAGGATCTCCCTCGAACGGAACTCATTATATATCTTCTCTTTTAGCCTATTCCAGGTAGAAATTTTGCTTGCAGGAATATGGAATTTCTCGCATACTGCATTGTTGGAAATTCTACTTCAATATCAATGAGTAAATCGTAAGTTATTTTGATACTATTTGATTCAATACTTCCCCAATAACGAACGTGTTCACAAGAGTAACAACTGTTCAACATACAGCTAATTTTCGAATCAAAAAGACTATGATGTTCGAATAACGAACGTGTTCACAAGAGTAACTGTTAAACATACAGCTAATTTTCGAATCAAAAAGACTATGATGTTCGAATAGATTTATTCTTTCTTATCAATTCTTTGGCCTTTACAAATTATGATTTGTTCTGATGAATTGAACGAGTACGATGGAAGTGATTTAAGCCTATTCAAAATTTTAGAAAAGTTTGACATAACGACTTTTTTTTTACCTCGACATGATCAAAACTTTTGTTTGAGAAGTGGAGTTTTTCGAGTTTTTTTACAATGGAGAGGTATAGGATTTTTTTCAGGGGACCATCCAAAAAATCCAAGAAGGAAAGTTTTTCGAATTTGAGATTTTCGTGCTAGATAGTTTTGCCTGTACATATTTTACCGTAGATAAAAACATCTTGCATCAATAAAATTATTCAAATAATTGCATGAAGTGACATCTTTTAATTTTTTAGCTATTCAACATTTATGAATTAACAATGAGTGTGTGTCTATATGTGTGTATTTTAAATTAAAAGCACATTTTTTAAACCAAAATATTTGTGGCCATTACAATCCTTAATTAAAACAAAGGTTTTGTTCACAAATGTTCACAAATAGGCATTTTTTTTGTTCTCAAATTTGACATCAATTTTTCTCGAAGTACGTTGTTAAGAAATCAAAAATTGCATTCCTTGCGAGTTCACCACAAAGCTTTTCTCGACATTCAAGTATTAAGATGAAAATATACCCAAAACTATATTAGCATATCAAAATCCATAAAATTTTTTGTATGAATAACGGCCATGGGCATTATAAAACACTAATTTTCATCAATTTTAGCCTATTATCACATTTTCCCAGCTTTCACGGACTGTTAAATTTCAAAAAGATTTTGTACTTTGTACAATCATTATATAAATCACGTCATTTATTCTGAAAGCGACAGTTCTACTTTATTAAACATAAAATTTAAAAAAAAAAAATACCCATCCGACTTCCTATCCTTTTCTTGATCATACCGAATCTTCAATCCTTTGAATGTGCTGATATAATCAATACTGGAAAACGTATCTAAGTGGTTTTCGACAACGTAGTTACATAGAGATTTAATATCTTCCTAAATTAAAATAATTAAACGTGTCAGAAAGGTGCATCGGTTCATCTTATCATAGCTAACGTATCATGCTTTTTGCAAATATACAGAAAAGTAATTAGGCCTCTCTATGTATAATAATGCACGCAAACAAAATTGAAAACTTTCGATATGTGTTATATGGAATAACGTACAGCAGTGTTGTAATTTAACATCTATTGGTTGGACATGATCAAAAAAAAAAAAAAAACTGACAAAAAAATCTAAAATGGTAGGTTAATATAGCCAGATAATTATGAAAATAAATATTAACAAAGGATTACAATTAAAATTACAAATCACATACGTTGCTTGGTAACAATCGGAGGTAAATACAATTTAGATTTACAAAGTTAAAATATAGGGATAAAAACATAAATAATGTACCAACAGACAACGATTGACTCGTTAAACAAGACAGCAATGGACCCGTTAAAACGCCGTTTTAAATTGATCTTGAGATAACCCTGAGGAAATCAAATAAACGATAAAACATGAAATTTTTGTACTTGAAGAGAGGTTAAAAGATGTTATTTTGATGGGAATGTACTGGTTTATATAGTTTAGAACAACGATCAATTCTGTGATCTACGTTTTGGATGGCAATATCGTTCACGTGCTGACCATTATGAAAGGTAACATTAATGGCTTTACCCAAATTTATGACAAACACTGTTGTCATGCTTTAAAGCGATATAATCGAGAAGTTTCACTTATGTTATAAAAGCTGTAACTGACTCAAACAAAAACCCTGCGCCCTCAAGACACAAACAAACAAGGCTGTTGTTTGCTGAGAGGAACAAAGTGAAAGAAAAATGCACTGAAGGGTTCACGAAACCTTTTTTGCAATCAATGCATTTGATGTGGGCTAAAAGAATATGTTTTCTGATACATATTTATGCATTTAATTGGTAAAAAGATTGAACTACCGCAGTGTAACTCAAGATGACTTCATTGAACTGTTAGAACTTCAGAAGATGACCTTAATGATGAAGGTTGAGATAGAAATTTCTATTACAGTAGTATTTAAAATCCTTTAGACCATGAAATATAGATTTATGAGTTAATGTTAGTAATAGAGAAGCTCGTGGTTCTGCAGACAAAGCTCAACCAAAACACCATAAATAAAAAAGGTACTTAAAAAAAAAGGCTATGTGTAAATCAGTTCTTATTAAAAAAAGGTTTATTTTTCTGGCAAGCATTCGACTTAAGCAAAATACGCTTAGCCCCTGTAATGTAATAAACTCGCTCAAATCCAAAGACTGGTATAGCAAATTTCAAGGTCGGTTATGTAACTTCAAAAAATCGAAACTAGAATACATTAGTGATCATTCCTTGTGTTCTTAGAGTTCGCACTCAAAGAAATATTGATAATTTCGAGCCAGCCCCTTTGAATAAAAACAAACTCTAGCGACTGATGGAATCGAGGAAATAAAAAAAAAAAAAAAAAACCAATCAAAACCTATGGGTCTAAAGCCTTATATCATAAATTCTAGAAATAATATTCAAAATATTTCTTAGTATTACCAAAGTGCATTATTTAAGAAAAATCTAATGAACGGCTTTTAAGAAAGTGTGACTAACGAACAATGGGTGAATTAATGGCAACCCGGGATTCAATTTCATAGTAATAAATAAAATTAAATGCATACCAGTCGAATAAACTCAAAAAATTCAATAATTGCAGAATTCAGAAGGTTGTATCTTTCTCCATTCCTAACAAACGCATCTACGATGAAGTTAAGCAGCTTCCCAACAATAATATATCGATTGTACAACTCATCTTTTAGACCAATAATCTTGCGGACAAATCGTAGTGCAGCTAAACAAAAATTAGCAAATTAAATTAATAGCCAACTTTATTACTTTTCTAAACTTTGCAAACATCATTCATTGGAATAAGTTTCTTTTTCAGATCCTTAAACTAGTAATTGGTCTGAGAGATGACCCAATATTCAATTTCTCTTTATAAATCAGGGGCCTGAACCCTCATCCAGTTAGGATATTTCACGTAAGCTAAACAGTTGGGGAGAGGTAAAAACAAGATAAAATTCAAACACCTAGTTTTTCTTACAAGTACATTTAATAATCCATTAAAACCGTAATAATCTTTAAAATCTCCAAAGAATTCTTGAAATTCTTAGAACATTAGAAAGCAATATACAGGTCATACTGGTATCAAACTATGCGCTAATACATTAGTTTTTTTGAAGAAACTGAACTTATCATAGCTTTTTTTTAATCCCAACACGCAATTTCAACATACTAGCATAATCCAAAAAATTAGTTGTAGGGGTAAATTTACCACTAACCCATTGTAATAGTGCTAAATTTAACCCTAACTTACTGCAATAGGGTTAAATTTACCCCTAACCCACTGCAATTGGTTTAAAGAAGTGCAATTGCAAAAGCAATAAGGTTAAATTTACCCCTAAACCACTGCAATAGGGTTAAAGAAGTAAAATTGCCAAGGCAATATAACAATTTCATTTGCGGTGGGGTAAACATCTTTTTAAGATAAACTTTACAAATATATATATTGAAAAAAAACAAAAGAGATTGATAGCTGAGATAAAAATGAAAAGCCCATGCTTTATTTACATTTCGCTGAGGGAAAGGGAAGCTTTTTCAAACAATTAAAATATGTATTTAATTAAAATATCAATTTAAAATTCCTATAACATAAAGTAGACTTTTTGTTAAACTACTAATGGGGTTATGAAAGTACTATTCCATATCAAATCTATGTGTTAAGGTAAAAAAAAAAATTATCTCACGGGTGCAGGTAGATTGGAAAACAATCAATGGTGAGCGCCTACGAAATTGCTATAGTTAAATTAGAACCAGACACAACTTCCTACACAAAAACCAAGTCCATATGCAAAAAATTAAAAAAAAGTGATCACTTTCAAAATTAAATAAAAAAAAAAAAGTTAGAGTCTTGTCTAAATCATAACTTAAAATTTAATCAAAGAAAAAAGTTCATTTTAACGATAACTGGGCCTTAAGTTAATTTTTTTTTTAACATGGTAAACAATAATATTATCTATTTTAAAATTCAACCCAAGATTAAACATTTCCCCATGACATTTATACTAATTGCATGAAAACGGTAAGGAAATTCAACAAAATTTAACTCCATTCACACACCTAGCATACGCTTTAACAACATACTCATATCCTATTAAGTTAAGAACCTTAAAAAATATTTACTGATGCGGACCCGATATCTTTATGTTACACATAATACTGTTGTTTTGTCTCAGATCACTTTAGGAAAGTGATTATAGTAAAAAAAATGCTGCAAAAATATTACTAAAATTGTGCTTTTGTGGTTAAAAGTTTTGTAAAGTTAAAACTTGTTGAGGTTGATCCTTAGATTCAAAATCCACTGGAACCCACTCCGGATGCTCATTTTCTGTATCTAAAAATCCATGAAAATTGACCCAATGTTACTTATTCTAACTTTTTTTTCTTATAATAAATAGTGTTCAACCTTTTTTAAAAACAATGAGTTGTTAAACAGTTTAAGCGAATATCTCCTAAAACACAATTACTTATTACACATTTGAAAAAGTAATAATATTTCCTAAAACACAATTACTTATTACACATTTGAAAGGATAAAGCATTAATATTTTTAATAATGTTATCGAAAAATATCCAAAAGAGAGACTATCTTTAAAAAAAATTAATTACTCATTACAACTTTAAAAAGATGAAACAATCATCTTTGTATTTTCTTTATTTATTGATTAAAATAATAATTTTGAATAATTTTAGCATATTTTGTCTACAAAAAGGCATAGAAATTTTAAGAAAAGATTTTCTGAGCAAAAAGTATGAGAAATTTAATGGACTTTTCAATTCAAAATGTCAGAAAAAACTGTCCACCCCAATCATTAAAAAGCTTTAGTGACATGGTTTTGCGTGGACCTGTTACTAATATGAAGCATGAACACTTAGAGCAATCAACTTTGACATTAACCCAGCTGATTGTTTTTAATACAATTAAGAGAGTGAGAGAAGATTCAAACTCGGCTTACCATTCGAAACAAAGGGAATCAAAACTAGCACCATGTGATCATTAAGAAGCCGACAGTCGAATGCTCATCCATGCGTATGACACCAGTAACAACGATTTTAAAAGAGAATTAATTCAAACAGTTGACACAGACGTAACTGTAATTTCAATAGTGTTTAAAGAGCTCAACGTAGATGAGTTATGGATAGCATTCGGAACAAGGCAGTATTTTCGATATCTTTATATTCACAGTTCAGAAAATGCAATCGGATAGAAAAAGTGTCTTTTATGCACACACTGACAGGCTATGATAAAGTTTCACTCTTCACCAGAAAAGGGAAAAAAGTGGCATGCAAAATCTGGAGCAAGTTTGTTGAAGTTTCAGATAGTTTTGAGAGGCTAACAAAACCAGGACCAACTTTAAAAAGTTTAATTAGTAGTTTCCAAGATCTTTCAAAAGATTTATAATCCTTATTTATGATCGAACAAGCGCTTTTATTGACATCAATGAAGCAAGAAAAGATCTGTTTTCAAGAAAAGGAAAATTATTACAAGTCATTCTTGCTACCAAAGATGTCCTACTTCAACAGATTAAAAGATCAGTTTATCAAGCATGTTTTTGTTGAAATTTAGAACTTCCAGATTCGCAAAACTGAGGTTAGCAGTTAAACACAACAAAGAAGTACGGAATTGATTGGATGACGCTGCTTGAGGCATGAAAAGTATGCCATGAACTAATTCATTGTGGGTGTAACCGAGATAAAGGTTGTAAAGAGAGATGCAAATGTTTAAAATCAAGCGCACTGCTTTGTCTAAATGTAAAGAAGATTGTGAACACTAATTTATCTATATTTTTACATTTATATGCGTTTAAAGGTGTGTCCAAATTATGTGTAATAATTTTCCAATATCTTGACATAGAATCAAGTTGCGCATTCATGCTTATTTTTGAGAATGACGAGTTTATAAAGAAGGCAAGTTTGTAAAATATTTTAAAGTTTGACTTTTTGTATAAACTTTCACACAAATGTTGAACCATTTTAAAGACTAGGAAATTACAAATTTGAAAAGTGTTTCTCTCAATGTTTAAAAGGATTCAATGAAAATATTTTAGTGCTTTTTTATTGAAATATACTGAAACTAAGTAAAAAAAATATAAATTTACCTATTTATAAAGTTGGATTTTGAATTAATAAATAGCATCTAAGGTTAAACACACCAAATTTCATGTTTTTAGCCACAAATACACAATTTTTACACAATTTTCCTTCACTATTACTTCACTGGCGGTTATTCTGTTAAAACAAAATCAAAACATCAATTAAATAATAAATAAGCTATTTACCGAGAGTCAAAAATTTATGCTTTGACTGCATTAGAATTAGAACTTTTTTAAGCAAATCATTTCCAAGGATGTATTGTCGCATTTGAAGACAGTGTTGCATAACGCAAAAAGTGAGTATGTCAATAATGTTACCAAGGACAACAGCATTATCGTAATTATCTAGAAACAAAGAATACATGTATAATGTCATCATTTTAAAGAAAAATGTGTAGATTCTAAGTTAAGCCATACAGTTTCATATCAACTGAATTTTTGAGATTTTAGATTTTTTTGCCAGTTATGAATGGTTTCAAAAAGCTTTCAAGATCAATTAAGGCTTAAACTGGAAATGTCTGTATTTATGTCTGTATTTACTTGTAATTATCATTTCTGAGAAGAAATACAATAATAATCACTCTAATGCCTTTACTACATATCGCTTTAGGTTTTATTTACCAACTATCACATATGGAAATAACAGCGATTGAGACTAGAATTTTCTACCTTGTTTTTAATCAACATTTTTTTCAAAATTTAATTCTTTTAAATGAGAACTAATAACTGAATATATTCTGTTTTTAGTTTATTCAGAAGTAGTCTGGCTTTTCCTTTTAGTCTTACTTGACTATCTAGTTTTAAATAAAATTTAGATTTCATAAAGATCTATCGTATATATGTATATTGTTTTCAGAGAATTCAGAAAGTTTTTCTACTAAGTGTAATGTATAAAATATTTTTTTACCAAATACATAAAAATCCAAAAATTGTGTCTTGACTGTAAATGCAACATGACCATCAAGAGCTCTTCACACAATCATTTTGTGGCACAACCGTTTTATATTTTCTGAACATTTAATTAATAAATAAAAACTAAGTTCAATATCCTAACAAATGCAAAGAAACATCAAATATGACAATGAAAAAAATTTGGGCCCAAAGCTCTGAATGAAGTTTTTGGACAAGAGGATATTAGTCATATAACTACTCCACTTTCAAGCAACAAAAAAAAAAAAATATGAATGTAACTTTTTTTAACATTTTTTTGGAAATTTGGGTCCAATAACAAAAAAACCAGATATTGTTATTCACATATGGTCCAGACAAAACCTTAATGAGGGTCCAATAATTGACTGGCTACCTTTACCAACAAGTTTATTAGCATCAATAGCTTTAAATATAGGAGCTGTGAGTACATGCATGCAATGACGGTAGTAAAAACCAAGAAATTCAGCTTTTTCCATTTTCTAAATAAAATGTTACAAATATTACTATCTTACAAAAAAATAATAAAAAATGAAAAAATATTAGTTAGCCAACTATAAAGCCACAATCACAAACATCTTTAAAAGACCAAAAAACTATTTTCATGGCCAGACAAAATCTAAACAAAAAAGTGCTAGTGAAATCTAAAATCATTTTTTTTTTTTAAGATCAAATTTAACATGTCTTTGCAAAGCAAACATCAAAAAATATTTTCTAAATGACTTATGTGCTAAAATGATCATGTTTTTTGTTTCAACAGAATCAAAATACAAATTCTCAATAAAAAAAAACAAAGTGAGATTTCTGGAAAAAAATTTTCAGAGACCTAAGAACTGCGGTCAATCAGAAAAACACAAAGAAAAAAACAACAAAAAGTGAAAGTGAAATAATGTTTTCTAACATCAAATTTCTGCAGGTTGAGGCATATGGTTATTCAGTATCATCAGAGCAGTCAAAAAAAAATCAAGATCAAAAAATAAAAATAAACGAGGTCTAAATAATCAAATAACATTTAGCGAAATTAATCAAGACCAAACCCATGTAATTAATCCAGACACAATTCATGGCTTAATTTTGCTAATGAACCTGGTCAACTGCATAACATAATTATCCTGTTAAACAACCTTAGCAAACATAAAATTAAAAAAACATACATTTAACTCACTCCCCATAGTATCAGTATCAAGAAGATTTTTTATCAGGTGCATAAGTGTTATATCTCTCCCTGTAATATAATAAAATAGAAAAAGATAGAATGATTTATAACATTAGTGCAACAAAACTTTTAAGAGTGACTTAAAATATTTCTATAAATAGGTAAAGGCTGGCAGGTACTATTTTAATTTGACTTTTAGTTAAACCCCTTCCACCCCTAATGTCTGCACCATTCAGGAAACATAAAATTTGAGAAACCCTATTTCACCACCCCCTAACAATGACATTTCAGTTTAAAAACAACTTAATAGAATTATGAAAATAAAAATATGATTAAATTCAAAATTTATGAGTATTACTTTTGCATTTTAGACAAAAAAAAATCACAAATAAATCTTGAATTTATCTACAGAAAAGCAATAAAATATTTGCATTACACATTTTAAGAAGTAAATGTATTTTTAAAATCATTTTTATCAGATTTTTGCAATCCAAGCAACAGATATTTTACTGAAGCCTTCATATTTTAGGCTTCAGTCAACCAATAGCTATCTTTCTCAGCACTGAAAGTAGATAAAGAATTTGGAAAACTAGAATTAAATCCAAGTAATACGAATGGACCCACATTATTTAAAAATGAAAACAAAAACATATGCATTACCATATTTTTTGCCTCATTTACTCCAAAATCAGGCTAAGAAGAAATTTTTCACAAATCTATTAATGTCACATTATTTGCATCATTAACCTTTAACTCCATACAAAAAAAAAAAAAAAAAAAAAAAATTAGAAAAAACAAATGAGACAAGTGTCCAAAAAAAAAACAAAAAAAAACGTCAAGTCTTCTGAGGATTATGGTTTTATTCGAACACAGGTTTTTATTTTTAACATATGATTGTAAACGATTTCAAGTGGTGTAACCGTAATTATAATAAAAACATAAAAGCCTACCATCAAGACATTCAGAAGAGGTTGTGTGCAACATATCTATTAGCTGATTGAGTAAAAGACAATCCTAAAACACAATGTTAATTGTTAAACAAATAGTTAATGAATATAATAATAAATAACAAAAGAAAAAAAAAAAAAATAAATAAATAAAAACTTCTATGGAATTATTAGATAATGTTTAGAAAGATATCGACACAAAAGTGCCCAACTAAGTCAGCAACAGCCCTGAAATGTTTTGCCAACTTAAGGCCAAAAAAAAAACTTTTTAGCATTTTTTAACCTTGTTGCCTTGACTTTTGTAATTTTTGTAATCTGTGCAACATAATTGAGTACATTTTTTAGCTTATCACAATAAATGGATGTTTATTAGTTTTTTCTAACATTGTGTCCAACTAATTGTCTTGCGATTACATTGTCTTCCAACATTTTATCTTCTATTTATTATACCTCCCAATCATTTTGTCTTCCGACTGTTTGTCTTATGACACTTGTGTTCTAATCAAATTGTCTTCTGACTATTTGTCTTCAGATTTTTCGTCCTCTATTCAATTTGTTTTCTGACAGTTTGTCTTCTCATCATTTCGTCAAGATATTGCCGTTAAAACAAAGATCTATTGCAAAATATTTGTAAAAACCTATGAAATACAGTTGTCACCCTAAAACAAATTGAATCGCTTTTTCAAAAAATCCGTGTCACGTGTATATTAAATGTTATTCCTTAATAAAAAATTTAATAGAAATAAATCTCATATATGGTAAATCTTATTTACAAAATATTTTATGTGTTGAAATAACTATTTGGAATAGGTGCCTTTTGGGTGCCAGCTTGCTAAATTATTTCTTTTAAAATAACTTGATGGTGGTTCTCTCCACAGTTTTAATTTTAATGATTTTTTTAGTTTTTAGTTTCAGCATCATACTAATATATAATGTAAAATTGCAGTTTTCCATAATTACAATGATCAGATACTTAAAAAAAAAATTCTTTTGATTAGTATATCTAATCATATCCAGACAATGAAAGATTGTGCGGATGAGACAATGACAGATTGTGCAGATGAGACAATGACAGATTGTGCGGATGAGACAATAGATGAAATTAAAGTTTAGGAAATTAAAATGTTTCAATTTTCAAACTCTTTTAAACTCAAAATTTTTAAATCAGGATTATATTCAGTCGATTAAAAAATGCCTTATATACTTACCAAAAAGTTAAGCGCTTATTTGAGTAAACTCCAGGGCAGTAGCTATATATATGAATTTGACTTATTAAGATCAGTCAGAAAAGAAAAACATTGGAAGGTCAAACAAATGTAAGGTAAAATATGTATGTGACACCGATTTTCCGAAAAAGTAATTTTTTATAATATAAAAACATTTGAAACTGACAAATAAAATTCAAAAGTTAAATGTTTTTTTTTTTTTTAATAGCAAAATGATTACAAGGCAAACAGTCAGAAAACGAACTGTCAGAAGACAGAAGTATTGGAATACAAACTGTCGGAAAGCAAAAGTATTGGAAGACAAAAAGTCAGAATGATTTAATTGAAAGGTCAACAAAGGGATGGTAAAATGTTAGAAGAAAAACTATCGGAAGACGAAATGATAAGGAGACAAAGAGTCAGAAGATAAAAATTCGGAAGACAATAAGTTGGAAGACAAAAAATTGTGAGAAGACGAAAAGCCCAGTATCTCACAATATTTACTAGTGATTAAGGTGGCAAATAGAAATTCACAAGGCTAAATTTTGAGTATATTTGAAATATTATAGGAATGGTTTTCTCAATTTTTTTTTTGTAAGATTCATCAAAATCAATGAATATTTTTTATACAGAACCAAAATTCTCTTACTCTTAAGAAAAGGGCCTTATGAATGAAACAAAACAAAAAAAAATGCAGAACTAAATACAAATATAGCATATCAGAAAAATAAAAAAAGTGTGGACATACAGGATCCAGCTATAATGTGAATATTTTATCTTCATGATGCATTAAGTGAAAAATATAGGTCATAAAAATCACTAACCTCATCTGTCGATCTAGCTTCCTTGAGAAGATGACATCTGATCATAGCAGGGTTATGTTCACCAACACAGTGCAAAATGTCAATGGCCGCAAACTGTATAGTAGTATCCTCAAGATTCTAAACAACAAAACCATATTAGTTCATAGATCCATATCTACTCCTCAAAATTTGCTGCAGCAAGAAGCAATTGTTTGAGGATTTATAACAAGAAAATTGGCTTTTAAAGAACAAATTTATTTTCTACAAGAAATTTAGTTATTGTAATGTTTTGCAAACTACTTTTGCACTTTTCAATTAAAATTTTCCATAAATAGATTTTGTATCATTGGAAGACACAGTTGATTAAGTATAGATCTTATTATAATTTTCTCTTCTAAAGTAAAATAAAAATTGACCTTGGACAGAAAATTCATGCAATATTTATACACGGATAGCTCAGTCGGTAGAGCATCTGACTACCAACCACAAGAGCATGGGTTCAAATTTAGTTAACACCCATTCAGCGTGAGATTAGCTCTTTGACGCGGTAAGTTAGTGAGTTTTAACACCTCTTTAGCTTCTAGCCTAGTAGTGGCTTCAGGGCGTTAAAGAGAGCTAAAAACCTCTGAATAAATGTCAGCATTTGACAAAGAAGAAATCCATTTTCTTCAGAATGGTTTAGACACTGTGCATACATTTAATGCGGTTTTAATTAAAATAATTGTGGTGATACAGAAATCTTTTTTCTAATTGTTCGTTTCAGTAATGAAATAATGTCATAGTTTTCATTTTCAAATTTTTGATCAAAACACTACAAATATCTTTAAAAAAAAAAAAAATACAAGAAATACTAAAAAAAGAAATCCGTGAGTTATTTATTTCACTAGTTAAGAAGTTTCTACAGTAGTTACGGTAGTTTTAGTAAATTAGTGACAAATTTCTCTATTAAAAATATCAACTAAATTAAGTAGCAGACCTCAGAACTATATTACTGTGTAGAAAAAATAGAAAAGTCAGTATATTATTCTATTTATATTGTTGTCATTCGAATCTCAGTCCCAAAAGACATTTACAAGATTATGGTGTCTGAAACGTCTCTGATTATATTAAAGCTTCTTTCAGGTGACATATACACAATTAGAACATAATGGTGTTTGAGTTGCATTTGATTATTTAAGGCTTCTGTAAGGTGACATATACTCATTTAGAAAATGAGGAACTCAGAAGCCTTTTTGGATGTTAAAAGTTTCTTTAAGATGTAATACATACATTTCGAATAGACAGATTTTACAGATTTTTACATTATTTTTTAGGTGACAAATATGCATAACAAATGGTTCTGAAGTGTTATTGAAAACATGAAGTTTAATTTAAGTGACATATACCATTTTATGATTCAATTTTTACAGATTTTATGTTTCTTTAAGAGGACACTACAAAGTTATTTAACTCTTTCAGTACCGCACATCCAAATATCGTTCATACAGGAATGATATTTTCTGTTCAAATATCGCATTTGAACGGCATGGGAATGTTCGTTATGAACGTGCGATTCTTTGGAGCCATAATGGTAGCCAATAGTGAAAAATCCAAAGTTTTATTAATATTTGAAAAGACAACATTTGTAATGGTAACACAAAAAAGTTATTCACTTTCTAAAGCTGTTGCTTATTGCTTGGAAACTGATATTGATGGGGAGAGTGACTCCTCTATAGGAGGTTAAAGTAGTGGTGAAGAAGAAGAAGTTTATAGAGAATTATTAGATGAAGATTTTTGTATTTCTACTGCAAGGTAACTATATTTAAAATTTGTTTCTTTTTTATTATGCTTGGCATCAATGGAAAACTGAAAGGAAAACTGAAAGACTTATCAGTCTTTGAAACTAAAAAAATGTCAACATTTTCTGAGACAAAGTGGAACTGCAAGGTCTGCTATGCACAAATGAAAAAAGTGTACAAGGTTCACTCCTACTGCAGTTCCACTCAATGCATTACTTATTTACACTGCACTGCGAATAAAAATTGTTTCAAATTATGTATGGTATAGTAAGGAATATCATAAGTAACATCATTTGGAATTTTGAAATCTTACTTTAGATATAAAATCCTTGATCATTCTAGTTTCAGAAAATATATATTTTGTTTATGTTTAAATCAATGGAATCAAACAGCCTCAATATTAGTACGCAATGTTAAGAAACATTTTTAGGAAGTGTTTGCGTTTTTCATGAAAAACCGCTTTCTTTTTTTTGGCAGATAATTACAAACATGGTAAAGTAGACCACCTTTTTTGTATGTAAATATTTTATATATACTTTCTCTCATTGTTCAGGAAAATTCTATAACTTTGTTATAGAAGTTTCTTAATTAGTAATAGTTAAGTATTTTGCGACATCATTTTCAGAATTTTTTTTTTTTTGGGAGAATATTCTTTCATCCTTCTAGATACAGAAAATATAAACTTTGTTTATGTTTAAATTAACAGATTATTACTAAAAACAACCCAGAAATTAATCAGTAATAACTTTAATAACAGTAATAACAGCCATTTTGGATTTTGTGATGTCATTTTTGATATTTATATAAGATATTCCTTGAGAATTCCAGTTTCAGAAACTAATACTTTGTTTATGTTCAAATCAACAGATTATCACTCAAACCCCATTAGAAATTAGTAGGTACAATAGGTTTAAACTTGATTGTAGTGAAAGAATTAAAAGTTATTTTAATCTGACATTTACTTTTTTAGGAGACAGGTTTTAGATATTATTTTTTCTAATACTGCCTTGATGAAAACGCCTTGAAATTGCTCACTATTTTGTGGATTTCCATTTGCAACAAATTGAATAATTGGCTCTTTAATAGCTATTTTCTTAAGTTATCGTTTGGTGTATTTGCAAAGAAGCCTATTGACAAAGGGAATCTCTTAACCATTTAGGTGTGTGCATATGGAGCTATTTGAAAATTCAGATACAAATGTTTTGTATAAACTTCTTTTTAACAGGTGAACTAATTTCTGAAAAAAAGAGGCTGAAAAACGATCATAGGCAGCAGTTTTTAGAAAAATTGCTTCAACTTCAACTTTAAATGCATACGGGTGTGAACGTTAGCAATTATTGTTTGTGGAAAGATCCCAAACACATGTGTATAAAATGGAACAAGGTACCACACCAGTAAAACAAATGCAAAAAAAATTGAGAGTCATAAAGAAAGGCTTTTGTGACCAAAATAAAGCAACACAGTCACCATCTTATGGTAGCAGAGAACATTGGTCAACATTTAACGACTTTTAAAATTTATTAAAATGCTTTTATCCAAAAATGATGTGTTTTAGGCTGACGGCTGGTGATCTCAAGAACTATAGGTGGAATTGCTCTGAAATTTTGCATGTTTATACACTATTTTATACTAACTATACTAAGAATTTTACTAAGATTTTAGTTCAAATAACAAAGATTTATGAAAGAAATCATTTACCATTTTGCATACACGTAAATTTTTCATTATGTTTTTTATTAGTTTTTTTAGTTAAACTTTAACAAAAATAGATTAATCACAAAAATAGACTTTTCTTTTATTACCATACCATTTATCATTATTAAATTTTACGTATATGTATATAT
>JAUZNK010012059.1:0-23352 GCA_035046665.1 Euphysa ruthae
TGTATGTATATATATACGTACGTACGTACGCATGCACGCACGCACACACACACACGCACGCACACACATATATATTATATACACCCTATAAATTCATAACTAAACAAAATTCTGCTCAATTTTCACCAACAAGACTTTTAGCATAAAAGTTTTTAGATTTATTGAAAAATATAAAACATGCGAAACTTTGGCCGACATCCAAATAATTTATTAAAAAAACTTGAAAAATGTTATTTTTGTTATTGTCTGTGGGCTTAGGTACTGTGTTTGGTGAAACTACCAAAAACGCTAACATACTGGAATTATAACACACAGTATTTATTTACATACAAAATATTAGATTTTAAAAAGAATTTTGGTAACCATATTGATCAAAAGTCATAGCACTAAAGTTTTAAGCGAAATGAAATTTACAAAAGAAGCTGATACTATATTTATATAATTGGCCTTATTATTATTTAGGGTTTGAAAAACAATTTTTTCTAAAATCTATCACGTTCACTTTTTTTATTGAATTTATGGATGTAAAATCATTTAAAAAAACTAATATATGCTTTCAATGGAAAACTGATGATAAAAGTACAGATATTCATTTGACCACTGCCAGCTATGCGAAGGGTCCAAAAATGCGGATAAGAAAATAAGGCAGTAGATATATAAAAAGTTCCAGGTGATTTGACAAAAATCGCTAGGAAAATAGTCTTAATAAAATCTAATTTTCAATGTTACTGCAAAGGTGAGAAAAATGTTACAGGTGATCCGCAAAATTTACTTATAATTCAAATTAGTTGAAGCTAATTGTCATTAGCACTATAAAGGTGTTTATCACTTCCCAAATACCAGAAATTTGGAATTTAATTGTGAAAGAAACAATGTTATATAACTATGAAAGAAATATTAATAATCCATATATTTTTATTAAATTATAAAGTAATTACAATAGAAACTGATTTTGAAAAAATAAAATAATAACAATTAGAGTTAAGAAATTCTTAAAGATCATTAAAATCATAATATACAATAATAGTTATAAAAAAATTTAATATTAACATCAGTAAATAAGTATGGGGAAAAAATTAACATAGTATACACACTTGCATATGAAATGGAAAGGAGCAGTGATCAGTGTAACATTTATAGTTAGGATATATGCTTTTACATGCAACAATTGACTAACTGCTAAGAGTATCAAATTGAGAAATTTAAGAACCTCAAAAGTTGTTAATAATCACACAATTTAATATTTAATAACAATCAGCAATTTTATGTGAAAAATTGTTTTTCCTTTTTTTTTTTATAGCATCAAACAGTTAAAAAATTGGATAGAAAAGTCTATACACGTCTCTTTTCCAGCCGTCAAGGATATTAAAGAATTCCAAACCCTGGAAATTATATATTCATGTGTTATACCAAAATAGCTAGGAAATCAAAAAAAAAAAAAAAAAATTACCAAGAAGATATATCTAAATCTAAAAACCTACTCTGCTAAGAAACAATCAACTAACAACCCACACCTAATTATTAGCCCTGGAAATTCTCATGGTTAGAGATTAATTTTTTTTTTTTCAATTAAATACATTCAGTATCTGATTTATGAAAACCACTAAAAGTAAAATATAAGATAAAAAAAATATTTATTCAAATCATTATGTCAACAAAATTTACAAATTACCATTACTTCATCAAAACAGTTTGATCAAAAATCTGATCCTGTAGAAGGAATTGATTAAAGTGAGTGGATTAATTCTTTGTAAATAAGATCTTTTCTTGCAATTTTGTAATTTAAATGTCAGACATAAATCAAAGTTTTATTTACTTTCCTTTTAGCTTTTATCACATCAAAATAAATATCAAGTACACCCAGAACAATTTTGAGAGATATTTTCCAGGACAAACGTTTTAAGTCATGAGTTGGAAACATAAATAGCTGACAGGGATTATCTCGAAAAAATTAATCCAAATTTATGGTGAAGAATTTTGATTATTGAGGAGTGAAGTGGGGCATGTTGTATAATAATTCTAGGGTCAAAACCAAACCAAAACTTTAATACCACGGCGTTTTAATACAACAAAATAACTCGTAAAATATAGATTCAGCTACCTAAATAACATGCAGTTTGTAACCAATTGTTAAAACACAACGTATATACAAGCCATTTAAATTACATAGCAATTGAATACTTTGATAATTCAATAAAACTCAAAATTTCGTTGTCAAAAAGCTACTGTGATGTAATAGCGCTCATTATTTTGACCTTCTCCTTGTACCAGTAATATTTCTAAAGCCACTATACACTCTGTTTACGACTGTCAAAGCTTACACGCTGTGAGTCTATTCTACGCGATTGTAGACGAGCTATAAGATTGAAAAAATCTTCATCTGGGATAGTAGGTCCTCGTTTTTCAAAGGGGAATTCACAACGTTGATCATCAATACGTGAAGCCTAAATTTAAAAATTAAACATACACTAAATAAGTAATGCTCTCGTAAATAACTAAAAATAAAAAATCACATTGATCAATTTCTCAAAAAAAAAAAAAAAAAAAAAAAAAAAAAAAAAAAAAAAAAAACAAAAAAAAAAAAAAAAAAAAAAAAAAAAAAAAAAAAAAAAAAAAAAGCCATAAACATGTTTGAAAATCAAAAAAGCTTGTATTATTGTTATATATTAGCAAGGAACTAGATAGCTAACAATCTGATTAACAATAATATTTTTAAACATAGCACAAAACCTGAGCAGAATTAGAATATTACTTCTTGAAAAAAAAACAAAAATTTTGTCAAAGTACCAACAACCAAGAAATTTTCAACTGAGCAAAATATGCGCTCTTTGATAAAAAAAAAAAAATGTCATTTTTCTACACATAAAATTTGAAATAAATCTAATGAGCAGTTACCAAGAAAAAGTGTTAGTGATAATAAACTGAAGAAAATAGCAAACATATAATTCAATTGGCTGGTCACATCAAAAAATAAAAAAAACAGAACATAATCAATGAAATCCTTACTTGGCACCTCATGAGCATATCAAGAAATGCATCATCAGGTATGCAGTCTTGTTTTGGCTTATTTTCTAGTAGTTTTTCTTTAACTGAAAAAAAAAAAACAAAACATAAATGAATTATGAAAAGGAAATCAACAACTTTTAGAGCTTAGCAGGTATATCAACCTTTATGGATTATGTGAAAATAGAGTCAATACTTTGGAATTTAAAAAAATAAAACGTTTCTATGTTTATTTGAAAGTATATAGTGGGTTATCTTTAATATAGTCGAGAATTATACCAAGGTTTATGACCAACAATTGGTTTCCTCATAGAACTATACCTGAGTTTAAGAAACGTCCAAGTAAATCAAATAAAAAATTTTGTTAAACTAGGAACCTGCTGGAGAATAATGCTGAAGAATAATATTATTTCAAAAAATAATAATCGGGTATGCTTTAAATTAAATTTATGTACAAGAAGGTGAGATGGTTGGAAAAATGAAGCATTATCATGATCAATTAAGGTATGATGAAAATTTACATGAATCCTAAGCTACAAACTTTCTTAAATGGGTTACCTATTAACCAATTCACATATCTCATATAAAATCTAATAACACTCCTTCCATAATACAAAAATTAACTATATAGAACCCTTAATCACAGTGACCTAAAATTTTGTGATACTGCTTAGTCTAAATAAGTCTTATATTTACCAGCATGGAATAATTAAACTATTTAAAATTGAGGGTAAAACAAAGCAAGAATTTAAACCAGTACAAGACCAGAAAGACTTTTAAAAAAATTATGAAGACATTATATAATCCTAAATAAACTACAACCAACACATTTGTTTTTAGTGATTAAGACCAGTTTATTAGTCAACAGTATGTCTTTGGGAAATTTTTTGTTTTTTGTTTCCAAAAAATATTTAGCAAAAACCATTTGAGATGCCAATAATTCTTTTTGCTTGTGGCAAATTACATTAGTTTGGGCAAGGTCACAATGTCAGTCAAGACCAATAAAAAAATTATATACCTTCTTGAGATAACCCTGGAAATTCAGGCAATGTACATCTCTGGGATTCCATTCGATCGCCCTGCATCTTCACAACCATGTCCACAAACTCCTGGTTATTTGTCGATTTATTTGGCTTAACAACGACTTCTTTAGGAAACTCACAACGTTGGTCATTTAATCTATTGGCTTGTGATTTATAAAGTAGATCAAAAAAATCATCCCCAGGTCCTGATTTCTTAGACACTTGGAGTCTCTAAAAAAACAAATATTTTCTATATACTACAGAGGAAAAAAGGAATGGCAAACAATACTTTAAAAATTGGTGCTAGACTATAATAAAAATCACCGTAAAAAAAGAGTTTACATAATTTTTTTATATTTTTCGTAAATGGCTTTTAAAATAACATAAGCATAATGATGATATATACCTCATTGTGAAAAAATATAATATTATTAATAATAATAAATAGCCATTAACGTGGTGACTCGTAAAAGATAATTTATCATTGAGAACCAGCATTAATGTCACTACAGTTATATTAAATTTTATCTTTATAAAGTTTATATAAAAAAATATGAATTTCTCATAAAAAAGATAGAAATATCGTTGATTTTTGAAATAAATGCCTCAATTCTATTTTAAAAGTAAAGTAAGAGTTGTTATTTAAACTGCTATCTTTTCGAATTATTTTATTCTATAAAAAAAATCTGAGCACATTCTCTTATTTAAAAACTGAAAAATATTTTCGTCAGATTTAAAATCTTAACTGCTTGAAATCTTTACAGTGCAAATTTTAACGAACAGTGTTTCTGCGGACTGATCTACAAACTTCAATAAAAAACCAGCATCATAGGAGGTAGTTGAAAGCTGATTCAGTTTCAATATTTGAATAAACTAGACATAATGAATAGTTTTGATGAATTTTCTTTTTTCCTTTTTTTTTATTAAAAAATGATGGAAAACAAGCAAACTTCCAAAAATCTAAAGCTGCTGGATTTTTCCCCCTATGATCTAACAACATGTAAAGTTATTTACATAGAGTTTTTTTTTAAAGAATTTTGGCTATCTATAGACAAAAATTTTGAGAAAAAAAAAAGAGTGAAATTTTGCTAAAGAATCACCATGCCACGGCTTGCTGCTTGCGAGAAGCAGTTTTTACAAAAATGACAAATAAAACTTTCCAGGACTTTTATAACTAAAAGTCATGGAGCGGATTCAGAGAAAAATTAACATATGAACAGACAAACGGATGTATCAATTTATCTGAATTTTATCCCTAGATAATCTAGGGACAAAATTCAGACAACTTTATAAAAATTTTAGTCATTAAATAATGATTAATAACAAATAAACAATTAAATAAAATAATCAAATGGAACTGTTGTTGTAAAAAATACCAAATTATTGCAAAAATTTTGCTAACTAAAAAAAAAAAAAAAAAAAAAAAAAAAAAAGAAGCTTGTATATCTGCCATGAAGTTTGTGGTTTTCCAAATTAGATATGGTGTATACTTTTAACCTAAAAATCAATTAAAGAGTATATACGAGAAAAATCTGCTCAAATTTTAACTTTAGTTGCATTGTTGAATAATGGTTAATAACGCAATCAAATATTTCTATTATATTATAGTAAGTTAAATGTCACTTTTGAAAACACATAAATAAAGATTTAAACAATAAAACATGTGTATACACTGATATTTATCTGTTTATGCTGGCTAGATTAAGCTATAGACAAATTTTTGTGTGAATATTTTGTTTAACTTGCAGCTTATATGAATTATAGTACTAAATTAAGATTTTGAACAATTTCAGTAATTGGTCGTAATCTTGCTTCAGACAAATTAAAATGCACATATAAATCAATAATCAAAATATGAAATCAAATGCTAAAAAAAAATCCGATTGGTTTAATTAAAATCTTAATAAAACAACTTGTAGATAATTACTCATTTAAAAAATTGTTACTACTGCAAGCATAAATTTTTCCCAACATGCCAAACAACATTATCAATATCTTTAATGAAATTGGTGTAATAACACAATATAATGTACATTTAAAATGTTTTCTAGAAATAATCAGTGAATTCAAACAAGATTGAAAAAAGAAATTGAAAAAAATGTATATATATAACATATGAAATTTTTTTCGAAACAAAGCATTGCAACGGCTTCAATTTTTATAAATTTGATCAAAGAGTTTTGTTTTTTTGAAAATATTTAATTACTTTTGGAATGCAAATTATAAATTAACAAAAGTTAAAATTTACGAATCTTTCAAATCGTTGCATCTTTTAATAAGACATTTCCCCCTGAATTTTAAGCTCTATAAAATGCCTTCATATTAAAAAATAAACAGGGGTGTCTTTAAGAACACCTAAAACCAAATAAAAATTTTAATTCAAGCTAAAATAGACTCAATTTGGTGTCCAAATTATCAAAAAACCACAGCTGTCAAATAGGCCAAATTATTCAATTTATGTTTTATCAGCTTTATATAGTTTTAAAAAAATCTTCCGTCATTATTGAGAAATTAAAAGTTAGTTTATACTCCAAAACCAGTAAAAAAAGAGAGCTATGTTTTTTCCAGGTTATGTCAAGAGAACCAATACAGGACTTCTTCAATTATCTCTTTATATTAATGATGAGGAATAATGTTAAAAGCAACTTTCTATAAAACCAAGGTTAAATAATACTTAAAATCATTATACGGATGAAAAAAATTTCTTAGCTCTGTAGAATTGTATTTTATGGGTGAATTTCGACAAATCTTTCTTTAAGCTATCTAAAAAAAATATATCCTTTACCTTATATCCTGTTAATTTCAACTTAATATTCTTTGAGTTGACAGGCACCTGAAATGAAGATATAACTCCCATGATATGATACACTGTTATTAATAAACTTGTAGAACTACGACCGCCCAAAAAACCTATAAAAGCTTAGTAAAGCCTATAAAATTTTAGTAGAACTGCAGTAATTCAAAGGAAACTAATGGTAATGAAGAAGACAGCTCTGCTTCTCAGCCAACTGCCAACATTAAAGAAACTACTTCAAATTGAAAAAAACCTTTTGAAGGTGTTTGATAGTTGGATGCAAACGCATGAAAAATTTATATAGCAAATGTCCACAAAGAGTATTCACCTATTCAAATATTAATCATTTATTCAAAGTGATAAGAATCTATACATAGAAGATGACTTGTGGTTTTTAAACTGCAGGAATTAAAACATAAATTTTGGAGGTTATAGCAACTAATGAGAGCAGATGTTACCTCATCCTTATTCTTCACTGCACCTATAAATAGAAATAGAAACTTTATATAGAGCCATATCTTAAAATAAATTTATATGTATATTGAATTCATACTATTAAAATTCATTTCCCAGCATTAAAACAAGACTCATTTATATTTAACAGAAATAAAAGTGTCTTAAAATTAAATTTTTTGTTGTAAAGGGCTCATATTATGTGATCAAATTAGATTATTCTTATGAGCAAATTAGATTATTCTTATTACTTAGTAGTTTCTTTGAAACAAGCAGTTACTGTTGAATTTCCCAGAAACTACTGTAATAAATCTGTTGAAAGATAAAAATCGCTCCATTTTCTATTTGAGCCTCTGAAAATCGCACCTAACAATATTTTCTAAGCGACTGAAAATTAAAAATTATCAGAAACAATGTTTTCTGATATTTTACGGAATTAACTTTTAGCCCGTTTAAGCTTGAACTTTGAGCTCAGTAAATTTTAAAATTATCGATATACACCATTAACCTACGCTGAATAAATGAATAGAAGTATTAAATTTTATCATTATAAAAGACTTCAGCCATTCAAAACATGCAATTTTCCTCAAAAAACACCATGTTCAGTAGCAGATCTGTAGTGAGTGGTTTAGACACCAGTATCCTGGTTAATTAGTCCAAATTAAAAAAAAAAACAAAACTCAATGATTATATAAAGTATGGGAAACTTTACAGGTAATTCAAACTAAAGCCTTATAGTTATAAACTGGTTTGCAAAAGTTATACCTGGATACATCACTGAAACTTATCACCAAGTATCAAAAAGCAAAAGCTAAAAGGTCACAGAATTAAAAAATTTCTTCTTTGGATCCTTATAATCATTTAAAATTCAAAAAGAAAGGATTTGAAATAAATTTTTAAAACAATTTTCAAAGGTAGAAAAGGTCATAAAATGCCCATAGTTGCCTAATCTCATACAAATTAAAAAGTCATGACGGTTTTAGAATATTTTAAAATATGCAAAAATTTAACAGTAGAAAATTGAGTCATTTAAAACTCGACAAGAAATTTCAGCAGAATGGAAGCATTAATTAGAAATAAAAACAGTAACATTAGAGCAGGAGGTCACAACACAAATAAAAATCTAAAATCCCTTGACATTATTTTAAACACAGTATTATTGAAAAATAAGAAAATCAAGGATTAAAAGTAAATTCTGACTAAAGACTTAGATATGAAAAATGAGCAAAAACTTACTATAATCTTACGCAAAAATAAAAAATGAAATTTGTAAATATAAAAATTGTATTTACTTGTTGTGAAGATATTTTGCACTTCGTTGCTGTTCAAAGAAGGGGTAGACAGCGGTCTCCTAAAAAAACGAAAACAGTTTAAACATGATCCAATAACTAACTAGCAGATGATAAAGTAAACCAAATAAAATTTTTCAAAATATAAAAAATTAAAGTGCAATAATTACCAAAAGTTTTATTTGATAAAAATGAGTCAAGATTGATTATCTTTATCAATATTATTACACAACTCTAAGGTTGATGACATGACTATGAGGTTGAGAAAATAATTTTCAGAAAGATGGAAATAGATTTTGGGGACAAGAGCCCATTAACAAGAATTTTTGAACCTATAACACCAAGCAAAATTTAAAGAAAAACTAGTGGGCAGATTGTAAGAAAATTAAAAATTAGATTTAAAATGACTGAGACTAGTTTCAGAAGAACTTACCAATTTCCACATGTGCAATGTAAGCTTTTAAATAGGCAATATATGTCAAACTTATCGGAAATAATATCTTCTAATACAAAATTTTGACAAAACTACTTAAGGTTTGTCAAAATTCCTTAACAAAAATGAAAAAAAATCCTATTTTTACCCAAAAATAGCAATCATTTTAAGCACAAAATTATTATATTTTGGCATGTTCAGACCCAGCACAACAGAAGACAAAACCTTAAGTCTGAAATCACTTTTCTTGTTTATAAATGTCTTTCCTCATACAAGATTTCAAGAAATAAAAATTAAACCAATAAACAGATTTCTATAAAAACTATTAATAGTACAGTTATTACTGTAGCATTTTTTTTTAGCTGATGCTTAATATATCCAAGCATTTTTTTATTAACTTATGAATAAAAGCACACTCACCCTTTATAGTTTGATATACCAAGAACAGCTTTTAAATCTACAATGTTCATTTCTGCTGTTAATTTTCCTTTCTTATCTCCAACCTAAAAAAAAAAAAAGATTTTAAATCTACATTGTCTATCTCTGCTATCAATTATTTTATACCCTCTTCAACGAATTTTGATAGACACAGTTGGGTTCCTTTATCCTTTAAATTGAATATCGAGAGTTATTTACCCAAGATGTGTAATATTCAATGATCTGCTGAGGATTGAAAAATTTGCAAATAAAAGAGTCAAAAAAGACATTGAAAACAGATCGAAAAATTGTTTTATTTTTCTGAAAAAAAAGGGAAAAAAAGCAGCTTAAAAAAATTGGAATTGTTCATGTGATAATTAATGTACGATGATCATTAACAATACTAATTACGATTATATACTGATTTTTGCTTTTATAGATTATTATCTTGCATCCTACACAAGAAAAAAAAACTCACTCACCAAATATTTAGCTAAAGCAAAGTAGGAAATAGACAAGCACTTCTCATAAATTTGGAGATAATCAGTTATCAAAAGTCATGCCTCAGTCAAAAAAATACCAAAATTTTAATGCATGCCTGTCCAAGACTTAAAAATTCCATCCCCGTATAAATCACTATTTAAAAAAAGTTTATTTCATCAATGCATAATGTAAGTTAATGTTAAAACATTTTCTAAAACCTTTTTCTCACCATTTAACTTTCCTTAAAAAATAAAAAATTTACACTTAAATGGCAGGCCTCAGATCGCACCAGGATTTTTTATTATTATCGCAAGATAACAACAACACGAAAAATCGGAAAAATTTAAATAAGATCTGGGAGAAATAATATATTTTATTTTGCAAATAATTTAAAATGAAATTTAAAAAAATGAAAAATCAACATTCGAAATTCGGGTTCCTAAAAATTTTCTGAAACCTTATTAAATTCTAACATTGAATAAAAAATAAAATAAAAATATAAAAACAATAATAATAAATAATAAAAGCATTCGTTGCTGACATAACGTAAAACCATGAAGTCTGTATCATTTAAGACTGATTTTCAACATCTTATACACACACCCTACTCTGTATTTAACAATATCGGGAGTCCGGTCAATGGCAAGTTTGATATGCATTTTGACTTTTAAAACCACAGTCAACTGCCTAATAGGTATTAAATCTTTCCAGCAAAAGAGTTTTTAGATTAAATAGCAAAAATTAATATTTCGCAGTATTACTTTGCTAAAAGCAATATATTTACTGTATATATTTAGGCTATATTTTTCAGGTGGTTATTAAATGAATTTATTTATAACTAATTTATCGATCTTTATAGTTGTAATAGAACAGTAAAAGAAAAGTACGAGTACAAGGGCTTTTTTTCACAAAAATTAAGAGCAGATATAATAAGGTCTCTTTCACACTACTTATATACCAAAGGTTTAAAAGGAAAAAGAAATGCTATTTAACAAGAACACGCTATAGTATCTTGGAAAAGAACAAATATTTGTTGAACCACAGTACTTAGTCAAATTAAATGAAATACAAATATGTATTCAATTCTCTTGCGTTTCACGATTTCATGACTTGCCAAATTAAAGTTAAAGCAGATACTTTTCTTTTATACTTAATAGTCCAAAATTATAACTTAGTGTTTGGAAAACACTAATTTATAAAAATGATCTCAGAAATTGAAAAGGACTTTCCATCACTAAACCTTTGGAATCATTAAAAAAGTCAGTTCTAAAAACAGTAATTAGAACTAGAGTTTTGGACCAATGGCAGAATAAATTCACATTTTTTGAAAGAATATTAAAATTCCCTATCTTGAAAGTTAAAATTTAAGTTTTAAACGACAAAAAAATCAAGGAAATGCATAATACGAAGAGAATCAAGGCTTTAGTTTTAGAATTGTAACATAGATATTGATATTGATTATAAACCCCTGTCTAATCTCAGTAATAATTTTCAGCCACTAGAACAACATGGCACAATTTAGTTCTATTATAACAACAGATTTTTATAATTGAAATATTGTTGACTAGAATCAAGAAAATGGATTGATTTTTTTTTTTTTTTTTTTTCAGCAAACATTAAAAGCATAATTTTTGAAAATAAAATTAATTTCCAGGCCATGCCTGATGAATAAAAATTGATATCAGACATTTTCATAACATCACAAATATCATCTTTTTGATCTTATTTTGATCAAGAAAAATTAATGGACAGGTTTTAAAAAAAAATCTTCGTACCAACAAGCAGACAGAGAAGTATTTAGGTACCGTGTTAGAAAACATAAATTCTTAATTTTATCCAACATTTTTAAAGTTTATCATATATGCTAATTGTAAAGTTGATTTGAAATACATTTATTACCAGTCCAAGGATCTATAAAAAGATTCACAAAAACAACAACTGCACATTTAAGAAGAAATAAAAAATACATACAGTTAACATTAACTGTTGTGAGTTTGAATTCAAATTTTGTAAAATTAAAGTATACCATTTAATCCAACAAGCAAAAAAAGATTTACAGGCCTGCCGAAGTTCGAATGACTTAGTATATAAAAACATAAAACACCAAAGAATAAGATATACTTTATATAGTATTGCATATAATTCTATATTTCAAAATTCCAGCACAATGAGAATTTTTTGTAATAACGAGAAGTACTTGCTAACAATAAAAAATTAAATGCCACTTTTTGAGAAAAATAGAAAATATTTTGAACATGACTGCCCAGCTTCAAAATTTTTCAAGATGGCCAAAATGAAAATTATAGCAGGAAAAATATTTCACATGTTAAATATCCCAGAAAGTAAATACTCCTCATGGAATAGAAAAAAAGCTGATTTTGGAAAAGCTTGCAAACGTGAAAAAAAATAATTTACAAAAGATGAAAAAAGAACTTTTCAATTCAGATTTTTAGGTATACATGCCTGCACTTCTCGAAAAATGTATAAAACAGCCAACAAAATCAATACATTAAGAAAAATATTTCCTTTAATAAGCAGTGCATTATTATTGAAAATGGAAGCATAATTACACATCCACAAATTAATTTCACTGCCTCTGATAAATTTTTAAGGACCTTAATCTCATTGTCACAATAATTATTAATATATTATAATATATATAATTATTAATTATTACTATATTATGTTATTATCTAAATTTGGATATAACTCTGGTCAGTTTCCTAATTCACGTAAAAATAAATTTGACCCCTGTTCACAAAAAATAATCTCAAAACAATTTTAATGAAAACTTAGACAAATACCACCTTTACATTTACTAGGAAAAGTTTTATAAAAGATTATTATCAATAATTTATATAGTTACATCCACACTAATCATATTCTCTCAAAACACCAATCCATATTCAGAAATGCAAATTCTTGTATTCCTCAATTCTATAACCAATCTGAGGGTTCTCTGACCAATAACCTAACTATATGAATGTTACTGCTGGAGTGCCTCACGGCTAAGTTTTGGGTACGTTGTTATTTCTAAGTTTACATAAATGACCTCTCTGAAAATATTGAATCTAATTTTAAGATATATAAATGACCTCTTTGAAAATATTGAATCTATTTGCTGATGTCATTTCCTTATTATCTGAAGTTGCTGACATAAACCAGTCAGTAACAAAGTTAAATAGAGATCTGGATAAAATTAAGCACTGGGCATTTCAATGGAAAATGTCCCGACCCAAAAAAAAGGGCCCCAGTCAAATCGTTTTTTCTCATAAGAAAGAAACAGTTATACTTCCATCAACTAAGATGTGCAAACTAATTTTGGTTTAAATCTTGATAAAAAATTTAATTTTAGGTATTACTTAAAACAAAAAAAACTGAAATCAGTGCAGAAAGTAAGTCTATATTAATATTAAATATTATCTATATTAAATCAATAATTAGACTCATTTGGATTATTTTGATGTAGCCCTTGATCAAATGAACCAATAATGTGGTAAAATTCAACATCAAACAGCTTTAACAATCCCAGAAACCACTAATGAAACACCACATCAAAAATTATACTTGTTACTTAGACATGGTAGTCTCACAGCTCGGAATTTCTATTGCAGACTAGTTTATTTCTACAATATTTTCCATGGAAATTGCTCTGAATATCTTTTGCTATTACCATCTAAACCATTTCAGTGTAATAGACTTTGTTCAAAATACTAACAATTCAAATTATTTTTCTAGCAATTTTTTAACTTTTTACATTAACGCTTGGAACCAATTACATCCTGAGATACAAAACTGTATATAAAAAAATATAAACTTGATTCTTAAATTTTACTGTACAAAACCTAACTCTGTTTTTAATATACATGATCCCAAAAATTTTAAGCTTACGTCTTGGACTTAGTCACCTGCATGAACATTAATCTAGACAAAATTTTCTTATAAACCCTCTTTACAATTGTGAGAACTTAAACACACTCAATAAACAAAACAATTTATCACAATATATTTATGTGTTATTCTTATGCAAGCTTTTACAAGTGAGTTACATTTTCATTTTGGGCAGAGGTATGAACCTGAATTTAAGGGACCCTTGTCGACTTTACCAGGGATCCAGAAAGAGATTAAAACATGCTTAGTTACTCTATGCATATGAATTAGCATTAGTTAGTGAGACACTTGCAGAGCTAACAGTCAAGTTAGAAGCATGAAATCTGCTTTGGAGTCAAGAGGCTTATGTGATGATGAGAGCCTGTAATGTAAAAAAATTTTAGAAAAGAAAGTATATTCACTTATGGCATCTAAAGGTACAGGTAGCAATTCTATTTATTGTTAGCTTTTCTCCTAGGTGACACAATAGGAAACAAAGGAAGTACATGGGACAGTGTTTCTGCTAAAATCAGGTTTATTTATCAAACCTGTAAACAAAGTGTTATGCTTTATGGCCAGTAGAAAAAAAAATCTCTAAATATATTAGAAACAAATGATGTTAGAATGATAAAAATAATGTGTAGGGTTGGTAAGAGCAAGCGATAGTGTGTCTAGCAGATTCTTAACTTTTTCGCCACGCTTAATTTTCTGGTCACAACTCCTGTCCATACTATGTTTTTCAGGGTTAGATTCTTTACTTAATTTGGCATAAAAACTCAACAAGAAATAGTAGAGAAACAAATGAACACTATTTTATAATCTAGATGGAACCAGCTTTCCTTTTATAAAAAATACTTTATAAAATATAAAATGGCTTCTAGAAAAATAAAATGGTAGACAGTGGAAAATTTTTGGAAATATTCTGACTGCCACTTTTTTCGTTATTCACCCTTCTATGAGAAAGTTGTGGGAGTATGAAGAATCAATGTGTACATTGCTTTCACCTTATCATCTAACGATAATAATAACATAAAACTTTACAGAATGAAAAAATTTTGATTATTTCTATTTTAATTGCATTCTGAAAAATATTGGCATTTGGTATATTTTCGATTCCACTATAAAATATTCTAAAATCAAAATTTATATAATTTAATTTTATAAACTATCTATTACCAACAAAATATCATAAAGATAAAGTATATAAACACTTAATTAAAGCCACTACTACTACTTATTTCTTAAAACTTCCGCTTTGTGTGGTACCACTCAAAGCAGCCCCACGGAATACACAGTCCTACACCACTCCGTTTTCTTAAGGCAGTACAGCATAAAAATTTGGCCTGAGTTGCTCTTTCTTGCCATTACTTGGATACACATAAGGGAAATGTTTTTCTATTAACTGCAATAAATTGGTTCCAGGTTGGCTATTTTTGGCCACACAAAAACTTTGAAACCCCAAAGAATGAATTTCTGATTGTTCAGGTGGTTGAAATGAAACTTCAAGCGTGAAACGTTTCGTGCAAAATCCAGATTCATCAAGCAATATATGCATTACACATGGAAATGTCTATGAAAAGTTGAGCTAGTTTTCTATACCACTTAAGCCCCTTACGTTGTGAAATGTATGGAATAATAACATAGTCAGTCTACCACACTCATAGTTTTATTATACTTAATAATGACATCCAGTTGGTGCAATATTTGATTTGTTATTTGAGAAATTTTCCCGATAATTTTCCCAAATCATATCACCTCTGTGAAAAGTCGAAAGCATGCTGACCACTTTCGTGAATTTTGTTTTGAAGCATCATTTTATCACAGAACCATTGTCATCCTTGTAATGCCTTATCAGCAGATTCTGCTTTTTCGGTTTCCACAATCAAAAATTTTTTCTCAGAGTTCCATAACAGTCAAACCCATTCTGAATAAGTGTTTTGGCAAGCTCAGGTGAATTATATTAATTTTTCTAACGTAACTGCATAGCCTATATTAGCAAAGTCTGACAAGAGTGGAAAAAAAAACTTTGGATGGAGATTTGTAATCGTCGTACGCTTTGTTCAAAATGAAAGCCATTAGTTTAGGATATTGTTCAAACGTCCCTGTGTAAAAAATAAATCCTGACAAGTACCCTGTGGTACTTTTTCAAAGTATGTACAGTTTTAAACCATAATTCTATCTTTTGGAAGAAATATAAGTACAGAAGCTCAAGCACCCTTTTCACAAAGGAAGATATTTGTCAATTGCTATATCACTTTCAGGAGAATATACAGTTGAAAAAAATATTTGACCCTCAGCTTGTGTAATAGATCATCCAAATGATAGTCTATGTTGCTGAAATGAATCATGGATCGAATTTGTCGAATTCGGTCACTTCGCATTAATTGCAAAAATTGGTGTTGAAGTTATCGGATTAGTTGACCGAAATAAGTCATACTCTGGTTTTATGTACAGTCCTTATCAGAAAGGTTGTAGAAAAATTTATAATCATATTTCACCTTTATCTACGTTTTTAAACATTGTAACAATTAACAAATGTTTTTTACTCATACATCGCTGTATTTCTGGATAGTTTTTTGAAATTTGAAAGTAGTCATTGGAAGATTTTACAACGATTGAGATATGGTTGTTTGTTAAAAATAATTTCAGAACGTCAAGAGCACGCGTTAGATCATCTTGGAATATCTTTACTCCTGGATTACCAGTAAATATTTTTCTAGAGAAATTATTGCCACTGCAGTCTTTGCTCCAATCTGCTTAGGCAATGTAATTTATCAAAAAATCTTCCTTGGCCTCCAGAAATAGATAAATTTAAGATTCTATATTAAAATATAACGAGTTTGAACTATTCTAATTAATAAATTTAAGTCTATATAATTAAATCATAGCGTAGGTTTTATAAACAAACTGTTTGTAAATTAAATGTGGCAAAAAAAAAAACAATTCACAATTATACCTCTTCAGAAATGTCCAAGTGTTTTTGTGCGTATTCAAGTGCTTCTTTGTGATTGCCAATTGCAGTGTGAGCATTACCAAGACTCCAATAAGCTCTTCCTTCCCCAACCCTAAAAAATTTAATTTTTAAAAAGTATCATACTATAAATAACATTTAACTACATATTTCATTTACAAATGAAAAATTTAGTAATTTATTAAAAATTCCCCAAAAATCTTTAGCACTATTAAAATTAAATAGATCTGAAACATGATTCACATTTCCAACACACATAAGTTTGGCAACTGCTATGAATTAAAATTGGTCTATTAGATTTCTTTCGAGCATTGCACAAAAAAAAAGAAAAAAAAGAAAAAAGGAAAATTGAATACATAATTAATACATAATTATACCTATCGTTTAATTCCTGTGCAAAATTCAAATGCTTCATGTGATATTCTATAGCCAACTGATACCTGTTAAGTAGAGTGAATGTATTTCCAAGACTATAACATGCCTAAGTATAAGCAATAAAAATGATAATTAATAATTAATTTTATAAATATTAATAATTATGTCTTATGTTAATACAAATTTCCAAACGTTCATTGATACAGATGATTTTAGGCCATTTTTTATAAAATTAGACTTTTTCAGAATCAAAATACACACTATGATAAGTAAAGGTGTAAAAAACAGTTTAGGAATTTATCTTCAAGGCCTTTCCTGCAAGTTGAATTATGGATAAAATTTAAGTGAAATTTTGGAAACGTTTGAGTACAGGTTACATTATCACATACTATAAATAATAAATAAATATAGACTAGAACTTTTATTTCTGACATCTCTTGAACTATATAGCTTATTTATATATAGTATTAAGTGGCCGAAATAATTACAGTATAGACTAAATAGACTAGACACTTTTACGTGAGCATTTGTTTTGAACAGTTATTTTGATTGTTTAAACAGGACAGGATATAAGAATTACTTTATTACCTTTGTATTACATACATAAAATAAATTTAAAAATAAACTGTAAATTATAAATAATAATTATAAATAAAATTATATTTATAACTTAAATTAAACAATGTTTTAAAAGGCAATATGTTAATATATATATTTTTAATATACAAACAATTTCTTTTAATTATAAATCTATAATTTCAACGCTTATTACACACTAATTATGTGTGTGTGGTGTGTGTGCAATTTATTCAAAATTTATAAAAAACCGAAAATTTAAAAAAAATGAAAATGAATAAGTAAGTAAGATATCATATTAAATTTTTAAAGAAAACCTAACATCATAATTTTTTTTTTTGCATAGTTAAAGCATAATCTCTTAAAACTTAAAGATTTCATGTTGGACCACATTTTGGTATTTGAAGCGTCAAAAAAACTAACAATACACTTACTTGAAAAATTACAATAGCATGAAACATTACAAAGTAATCTTATATTATTGTTGATCTAGATTTCAAATAGCACACTTATTTAAATAAACTAACAAATTATATTAACACTAGATGTATGCCAAGATTTGGCTAGTTGGTGCAAATAGCATTTTTAAAAAAATCTTAAAAAGTAAAAAGAAACTTGGCGGATTCGATTATTCGATTTTTCCATTATTTTAACGTGGGAGCGACAAATAGTTTTTCGAATTAATTTATTATAGAAGGGCCCTACGGGTTTGGTTCTGGTGTACTTAGAGCTCCCATTACAGTAAAAAAAATCATTGGTCTCTAAGGGGTGTCTTAACAGCTCGACCAGGTAACCATTGAGGTCTGGGGTATCAATACCCATACCTCTCGCATGCTAAGTTAGCACTCTACCATTTGAGCTAGACCCCTTGGCAACGTCATATAAAGTTTACTATCTTCAGAAATTTCAAAAAAAAAAAAGTAAAAAGAAATTTGAAGGACCGGGGTATGGATTCCCGTACCTCTCGCATGCTAAGCGAGCGTTCTATCTTTGGCCTTGACCTTTCTTGACAACAAAAGTAAAAAAAAAACTAATATTTTATGATATCGTTCTATTTTCCCATTGTTTAAATGACTAATCAAAAACGTTATTTTTGTTATGTAAACCTTTAATATTATTTTTTGGTTTGTCAAGTTGTTTTTTGTTCTTTTGATGACAGTTGGCATAGAGGCAAACAGCGAAAATGCTTGATCAAAAAATGTGCAAAATACCATAGGAAAATAGTAAAATAACCGTAAAAATAAGGAATTCAAGGTTATTATTATATTAGAAATATCATTAATATTGGGAAGTATCACTACCACAACATCAGCTAAACTAAAAAGTCTTTAAAGCCTGTAAAACATAAATAACTACCTGAGCTTCTATTGCTTTATCTTGTAGCTCAACTGCAAGTTCACAAGTTTTTCTAGAATATGAGATATTGCATAAAATACATTTAAGATAAAAATAAAGTTATTATTACTCACATTTATTAAATTTCTATTTCACAAAAATAAAACAAAAAACACTAAAACATGTGCTTTGATAGTTAAACCACAAAAAAACTAAAACATGTGTTTTGATAGTTAAACAAAACAAATACTAAAACATGTGCTTTGACAAAACAAATACTAAAGCAAGTATTTTGAATTTTTGGCATTTTGATACTTGAATAGTTTTCAAAAAAAAAAAAAAAAAAAAAAAAAGACACCCACCGGCCACATATAAAAAATAAAAGAAATGATTTTTTATCAACTTTTACCATAATCAGTTTAGTAGTAATTATTACATAGATACTCTCCATGAAAAATAAAACATTCGCTTAAAAATAATATTAAACCAAATAATTATATTAACTTATTGAATATTTCACTTCTGCGTAAAAAAAAAAAAAAAAAAAAAAAAAAAAAAAAAAAAATTTTGGGTTTCAAATAAGAAATTTAAAACTAAAGTAATGGAAATGTTTTTATTTTATGATATTAAAGCATAAAACTCAACAAAATTTTATGAAAGTTACAAACTTTACTTCATTAATCATTTTAAAACTGCATAGATCAGGGTCAATTCAGCACCCTGTGGAAAGAAACTTTTTGAATAGTCAGAAAGAACTTACAAAGGCTAAATTCTTTTTTATTGCCCAACCCAAAGCAATCTATATGTAATTAACTATATAAGAGCCTCTTTGCAAATACGCATATAATTACTTATATCATACATGTGATTATGAAATAAATAATTACTTAATTCATATTTAATAATAATTTACTATCAATATTTACTATGTTCAGTCCATACAATTTGCTCAATTTATTTCCAAATTGACAAAAAAAAAAAACGACTGATTAGGTATAGGACGAAATTTTGAAGAGTAAAAAAATTTGATAATGATAATAATGTAGCTGAGTTACATTACGTTTCTCTACATCAATAGCTGATTGCTATGTGAGGTACTGAAAAAAAGCATGAGTGTATTAAGGTAAACTGGAATCTTAACTTTTTCTCTGACATATTTTATTACTTAAATATTTTATTATTATACCGTGTCTCTTATAAAATATATGTCTTTAAACAGAACATCAAAAAATCTTACCAATTTAATAATAAATTAAAGTGTTGGCATACATTGTGCTTAGTTAAACATTTATTTGTTTTGACATTCGCCTACTACTACCATATACACTTCTGATGCACTATTGAGTTCAATTTGTTTGTATTTTTATATCTGAAAACAGCATATTAAATCAAATACAGTCAAATCGATTAAATAAAGCGTATACCTTTGAATTTTAATGGTTTTCAACTGATTTGATCAAGCAATTTTATTTAATAATCGAAAAATAAATTTATAGCAACTTTAAAAACAATTATCTCGATCTTCGGTTATCAAAATATAGTTTCCAATTTCTTCAACCAAGCATCATCTTTTAATCAATTAAATATCATTTTGGATTTGGGTCCAAATTCGTCTTTAAGTAATTTTTTTAGAATGTTTGTAAATAAAGTATACAGTTGATGAGACCAGGCATAACCAATTAAACTTTTTGCTTGACATTAAATCTATTAAAACCAGTCACTTGATGTAGTTTTAGTAGAAAAATTTAAAAATCAGAATATTCAATTGACCTTATGATAAAATCTGATGAAATAATAAGTTTTTCATTTCATTTTCCTTGTATTTTAGTAACTAGCGCATTTTAGATTCTCAGTGAAAGTTACTAAACATTGTCAGTCTTCTTTCAATGGCATATAAAATCTTGACTTACAAATTATAGCAACCAAACTTTTAATATAAAAATTATTCCCCCACTATGTTTCAATACATTAAAAAAATGATTTGGTTTTTTACTGACTCAGTCCAAAAACTAAGGTAAAATATTAGGGAAGTCCTGTGGTTGGTGATAGATCTGATGAAAGAGTCTTTCTGCTTGTGTCAGATCTTGTTTTACAGAAGAAATTTTTCAAGTAGCAGTTTTTTTATCAGAGAAGATTGATTTAGCATTTTCTTGGTTGAACATGTAATATGTAATACATCCTTTCAATTTTTTGTTCGCTATTAATGTTAATTTTTTCAAGGAATCACAGAAATTTTTGATAAGCTCCTCCAGAAAAGTAATCTACAAATAACCCAGTTTAAAAAAGTGGGTTAACAACAAGAGGTATATAGCTTACTTTCACGCTTCCATTCTTATTACTTTTACATAATTATTTTTATAATTATACATAATTTTCTATATAACTAACAAAATGTATATCGAATAAAATAGGACAGATATTCATCCGTATGAAACAATTTAGTTTTTCTTTAAATACTTTTAAAATAATGAATATATACTTTGAGATCATCATCATTTGCAGTTTAACCTTTGTATTCCATGCTAATATGGGTTGAACGTCATATGCTAAAGGTCCTCTTTGAATATGATACCCTTATTACCTCTTGCTATGTCTTTCTTGGTCTACTAATTTTACTAGTTAACAGGAATTAACTCTCTAAAATTTCTCCAAGCAGAACTTACCCAACAAGTAACACTGCTTTTGATAACCCTTCACTACCCAACATGTTACTTAAGGGGGTAAAATACTAAAAAAATATTTATTTTTCAAAAGCATACTTTTAAACCATAACTACAGTAGATTCCTAAAATACATATATCGATATACAAAAAAATATTATAAAAATGGACAAACAGCTTTATTTCAGCAGGGTGAAATTTCCCCCCTGGTAATGCCCATAGCAGCGGCTTATTCAGGTTAGAAAATAGGGTTTTTTATGACATTTTACAAAATCTAAACGCTCAAACAATACAAGCTTTTTCTTCATAAGTTTTCCTGTATTTTATGTGTTATAAATTTGATAAACAATGTTGTTGATTACATTTATTACTATGTTTATGTTTAAATGTATAAAATTTCAACAATCGGTTCTGCAGATTAAAGAAATAAATCCAAAAGCAAAAAACATAAATGCTATAGATTATTAGCAAATACAGGTTACTTGTCTCCTGATAATAACTCAAGTTCAAAGAATTCTGCACCGCCTCCAACAAACACTTCATCAACCACACCATCATCGTCTTTTGCTAAAAAGTTAAGCCTATCCACTGATGCTGCTGGTATTAATCAAGATAGTAATGTGCAAAACCCTGAATGTTACATTATTTTTAATTATTTTTAATTTTTAATCTGATTTCCTGAGTTTGCTTGTAAACCTTGTTGGTTAATGCCCAGAATGCCATTATCAATAAATATAATAATTTGTTTTGTCCTGTCAGGATGTGTAGCCTTGATGAAACAGTTTGAAATTAATATCAGGATGTGTAGCCTTGATGAAACCGTTTGAAATTAATATCAGGATGTGTGTAGCCTTGATGAAACCGTATGAAATTAATATCAGGATGTGTAGCCTTGATGAAAGGTCATGCAGTAATGGAAACATTTTGGAACATAATAAACAGTCCACCGACAATGTAAAAAAAAGTATACAATGACATTGTCTCTAAAACAGGCCTCTCTGGATGAGGCGATCGATCATATTCACGCGCCTCATAAGCATGTGATAGCTCGAAATATCAAGTGCCTTGTTTTATTTTTAATGTATAATTATTTTTAACTTTTATTTGTAAACACATTTTTTTTTTACTTTTAACTTTTATTTAGAATTTTTTTTTTCTTTTTTTTTTTTACCCTTCTGTAACCTAAATCACGAAGACTTTGAATTAATTTGATTTTTTACCTTCATTTTACTTTGTGCGGTTTATCATCTACATTCACTGTAACAATGCGCATACGCTCTACGATAGAAAAGGAAGTAAACAAAAGGTCTGACTGACGAAATGGACAACCTATTCTGATAAGGGGCTATTTAAATTTATATAGCATACTGTTAGAAATTGGGAACACATATCATAGAAAAAAAATTGTCAATATTGTTAACTTAGCAAGCAAACTGTTCGGTTTTTTAAAGAACTATTATAAAAAAGTAAAAAAGACTAAATAATTCAAGAGCTTCATTCGCCTATTCTAATAAAGTCATTGACTACAGATGATATGCTAAAACACTTGTGACTTCTTCTTCCGTCATAAAATTATTAGTTATCTAAAATAAATAAAGAACGGAGGCAGAATAAGAAAATAAGAGGCTTTTGAGGCAGAATAAGAAAATAAAAATCTAACATGAACAATTA
>JAUZNK010012070.1:6086-23350 GCA_035046665.1 Euphysa ruthae
AAACGGCAGAGGTTTGAAAATGAAAACGGCAGAGGTTTGAAAATGAAAACGGCAGAGGTTTGAAAATGAAAACGGCAGAGGTTTGAAAATGAAAACGGCACTAATAAAAGAAAAAAGACAGTAACAACTATAGGAATAAAGTGCATTTAAATGAATTTCAAATAAAATCTTTCCATATTTCAAAAATTTGAGTACTCATTTTAGTAAAGTAGTAAAGTTTTCTAAATTATCTCAGGAAAAACTAGATATCGACCCGATGATGTCTCTTGACAAGACACCAACGACACCAGCGAGGTTATTTTGTTCATGTATGACCTATGATACAAACACATGGTTGCAAAATAATGTTCAAATTATTTCCATAGAAATTCCCCTTTTTTGTACCAGTAATAATTAAACAAGCATCATGTACAATTGGTTCTAGTTCATTGATAAGCGAATCATGATATTTGGCATAAAAATTCAGTCAATGTTATTTTCTCTCACTTAAACTCACCTTACCATATAGAAAACCTACTACTTTGCCAATGGAAAATAATATAACCTAATATGAAATTTATAATTTTCGGCAAAAACATTAAAAATGCGACAATCTCAGGTAAAAAATTTTTTTATTTATCAAAAAAAAAAAAAAAAAAATGGAGATCATCAAATATAAAGAAAATTTTCATATCTCAGGAAATGGACCAAAAATGCAGTGGTGTAATATTCCCAATAATTGTAACAATGAATGTCATAGGTTTTTTCATATTTTAAAATACATATTTACATAAAAAAAAAAAAAAAAAAGAAAAAAACTCAAGTCTTCTTAATTCTTTCATTGTTATAAACAACGACAACAAAAACAACAACGACAGCAAGAACAGCAACAGCTTTTTTAAATGAAATTTCAGAAGAGGTTCAGTTAAAAATTTTCAAAACCATTCTGGTGTTGGTGAAAAAACTTATTCTAAATATTATACACTAATTTGTGATGTATTCTTAAATTTTTTTTTTTAATTGTTTTGATAGATACAGTTTAGATTATTTTGCATTTCTTTGCTTTAAGCCAAAATATCTAGTTATTTTCTAATTACCCTTTTTTAGATATTTTTGTCATACCGTTCAAAGGGGTTCACTTTAGTAATCTATAAGTTTGTGGAAATTTTAATTTGATGGACATTAAATTTTTTTCTCCTTAAGATAGTGCTTCAAAATTCAAATCTTGTAACCTGTATTCATATTTTTGTGATGTGTGTGTGTGTTTGTGTGTGGTGTATTAAGGGAACATTGTTCTCACTTTCAAGATGAAAAGTATTTGTGTATTGTGGGCATTGTTTCGTTTCTTCAAGTGTGCTTTCACACCCTTTTTAATGATCGGTTTTGCTTCAGTAGTAGCTACCACGGGCTAGTCCGATAGTGTGATACAGACCTTCTGGTTTAGTGAGCGTAGCCGGCATTGACTCCACTTTCTCGGATTTTATATTCTATATGCTTTGTATCATGGCCTTGAATCACTGACAGTCTTGAACTTTTTCCATGCTATTACATAACTGTCTTAGACAGTATTTAGTACACAATGTGGGTTGAGGTAGTCTTTAACTGCGGTATTTCGCAATGGTACTACAATAGTCTTACATGGTCTTACAATAGTTGGCGCGTTTTAAAGTCACCCGATCCCCACATGATTGTTTTTTCTTGCTATGGTTAGTACCCGCGGTCGTAGCAATAAAACAATAATAAAAACAATATATTTGAATTGTAGATATCCAAAGAGTTTTATGTAACAAAGCTGCAAAGTGAAAAAATATATCTTGATTGGTTGCATTCATCAAAATTGCATCATCATGAAATTCGAAATAATATTTATAGAATATTAGTTACAAAAAATCGATTGGTTTAAAATACATTGAGATCATCATTTTTTTCTCAATAATAAATATAAAACGGAGCTACTACAAACATTATGTAAGCTTTATGCATATAATATACATTGTTTGTGGCTATGACATAATAAATAATCTTAATAGTGTTGGAATGTTTTATGAAATTGTGACACACCGCAACGTTTATTCAAAGAGAAAAGACTTTATTTTACTAATACGGTTTAGACACTTGATCCACTTAATAATTCACTGTAAAATTTCCGTGAGAACAAAAGCTTTGCTTGTTTAATGGATTAATCTAAAATCATCCAGTCACTTGTTTTAACAAGAAGACTAAATTTCGACCTAAATAATAATTAATAACAAAAATATTAATTGCAATAATAATAATGATAATAAATATTTAAAAGAAACCAAGAGCATACCCTAACAATAAAGCTTTGTTTTTTCCTTTTGTTTAATGGAAAATAATTTCTTGAAAATGTATTTCGATAATATTTAAAAATTTCTGGTATTTTGAAAGTTGTTTTTTTTTGCAAAACTTTGTGTGAATAAAACATATTTTACTCTGTTTTCAAATAAAATGAAAAAGTTTCCATACAGGGTTTTTAAAATCATTAGAAGTAATTCAAACATATTATAAATACTTTATAGGCTAAAATTATAATAAATGAATTTCATTAATCGAAAGAAACTCGTGGTTGTTGGCGACGGTGCGTGTGGTAAAACTTGCTTATTGTATGTTTTTTCTAAAGATGAATTTCCGAAAGTATACGTTCCTACAGTATTTGAAAACTATGTGACAGATATAGAGGTTGATGGGAAGGAATATGAGCTTGTACTATGGGATACTGCAGGGCAGGAAGATTATGATCGACTACGACCTCTGTCATACCCAGACACCGACGTTGTTTTGTTATGTTTTTCAATTGACTCTCCAGACTCCCTTACAAATGTTTCAGAAAAATGGATGCCTGAGGTAAACCACTTTTGTCCGAATGTACCAGTAATATTGGTTGGAAATAAAAAAGACTTACGTAATAATGAAAAAGTTAAAAAGGAATTGAAAAAAATCAAAGAAGAACCGGTCACTTTTGAGAAAGGTCGGGAAATGGCGTACAGAATACATGCAAGTGCATATGTTGAGTGTTCAGCAATGACAAAAGAAGGTCTTTTGGACGTCTTCGAAACTGCAACACGATCTGCTTTGAAGTTGAAACGAAAAAGGAAATTTCGATGCAGTATTATGTAAGACTGTTGTTCAATATGAAATTTTATTTATTACACTATTTTTTTATCGGAAAATAAGAATCTTTATCATTAAAAATAAATCGATATATGGGAGCCATGTTAGATTTAATTTAAAAAGATCTTTTCCTTTTATCAATCAAATCGTCATACTATAGCTAAAACTAGCCGCACTTTCTTCCAGCTAATGACAAGTATCCACATTTTTTGATGAAAATCAAGTTGTAAAGTGACAAAAATTTGTAAACATATATCGGACTTTATACAACCTTACAAAAAACAATAAGTTAAAAGTATCTGTTATTGAGCGTAATCTTTATTTTCACAGATACCTATCTGCTCCCAAACATAAAATTTTTTTGTCTATTAAGTTTGGGAAAGATTTAGATTCATTCAAGTACATTTATAAATGTTATTCATTGATATTCAATCAGAATCAAACCTTGCCTTCAACAATCCATTAAGTTCTATTAGCTCCATTTGAAGGTATTCATATTTTCTAGACTGGTATAATATGGTCGTGAAAACACTCTGAAATCATCTTTTTGCCCGCGCTTATCTACAAATCTGTTACTGAATTACTGTGACGAAACATGATAAATCGTTTCGTTCTAGACTTTACAATTCGGGTATTTTTTTAGCTAATTTTCCTAAAGTTGAAGTTTTTCTTTAAAAAAAAAACAGCTTGTTCTATATTACGCGTATATATTGATTCACTCCTTGTTGTTTCATATTAAAACTGTTTAGATGGCTGTAAAAACAGTTATGCCAACTCTCCAATTCCTTTGTGATCTCGAAACTCAGTGACACAAACACCTTTCTATTTAAAAAAAATCATAAAATTTCATCTGTAGGCTCAAAGACCCGCTCAAGCAGTGAACAACGGCTTAGCCAACACACTTCTGAAAAGTACAATAAATCGCTACACCCCGACTAAAATTCATCAAATAAATTAAGAAAGTGGCGATGATTCAATGCTTTTGATAATATAAAATTTACTGTCTAGAAAACAACTTTCATTATATACCCTAATCAGGCAGATTTAACGCATGTGATGAACATAATATATTCTTTTACAAATTAATACATAGCTGGCTTTAGCCTTGTTGACTGTTTCAATATTATTTTTGGTAAAAATATTTTGCTGATTTCTTATGTTGGCTTTACATTTTGCAATTTTATCTTTTTCTTTGAACAGCTTTTTTACTGATTACTTTATATTTGGTTTCATGATGGCGTTTTAGATTATATTCTTTATTGACATCAATAGTATCGTTGCAGCTAAGGCACGCTGGTTTTTGAACACACCCCACAAAAAAGTAAAGATCAGTCTAACAATCATTGAAGCAACCTTTTTTTATTTTATATTTTTCTACGCTTCCTGCCGCTGTGCAGAAATGATCTGGCTGAAAACAGAACTTAGTGTTTTTTTATAACCAGCTATAAATCCACCTGATTATAAAGATTTGCGTGCAAAAAAACAAAAAAAACAAAGGGGTTTAGAAAAACTCTGTACAATCCACCTGCAACAAAAAACTCCATTTGTAAGTAAAAAATCAAATAATAAGGTGTTCCACCGTATGTTTTAAACAGTTTATTTCTGGAAAATAGAATTTTTTATTTATTGATATCTTATTCGGCATTTTAAATACACTTGTAAGAGCTTTCTTTCTATTGAGCATCTCTGTGGGTAAATAAAGATGACCTCGCGAGTCGTAGGATGTCGCCCCATGCATTAGACTATCATTATCTCGCTGATGTTTGCATTTTACTACCCAGAATCATCATTGAGAAATAAAAATATGATATAAAGAAAAAACAGAAAAACTGTGGCACTAAAATTCTTGTGTTGAGTTTTTTTTTTACATTGAAAACTTGATTGTATCATATTAGTGCCGTGGAAAATATCACAATAAAAACTGCGACCATTGGGTATACTTAAATAAACTTTTTGAAATGGTAAAGTATCAAGTTCTTCATCCAGATTGTAAGCATCGCATAATTTTACTAAACGGCTATATGATATTCTAAGTTCACATGTGAGTCGAAGATTTACCATCATCAAATAATACATATTTCATTCTTAAGCGTGCTACATGTGCCTAGGGCCCATTCAAAAAGTACGTACGGCCTAAAATTCATCAATTTTGATCCCTTCCCTTTGTATGCTTTAGTAAGCCTTTGATTTGAAATAATTTTTCAAAGATAATCGTCAGAGTGAACACGTTTTATTGAAAAAAAAATAATAATGACTATTGAGAAAGTGTCGCTTACTACTAAAGGATTAAAAAAAAAAAAAAAAAAACAGAAATAGAGAAAAAAAACATGATAAATGCACATACGTTTTCTAAAGACTGCTTTCCCTAGTATGCTTTCGTACGTTTTTAGAGTACCCTCCTCAGGGCTTACGTGCATTTTGAATGGTCGCCTATATATCACAATCATGCGATGCAATTTTTTTAAATGCGCTTGTGATTTAAATTTTCAAATTTAATTTTAAAATTTAAAATTTAAAATTCAAATTTAATTTAAAATTTAAATTTAATTTAAAATTTAAAATTTTGTCAGAAGAAGCAATAAAATTTCATAATCTATTGAGAAAAATGTAAAGCATTTAGAGTGTAACAAACTTAGGTTAAATTTTTTTGTTAAATTTTACGAAGCATATTTAAGATTTGAATCAAACTTTCTTTACGATAAAATTTGAACCAAGCTTTCTTCATTCTAAAATCAGAAACAAGCTTTCTTCATCCTGAAATTTGAACCAAGCTTTCTTCACCCTCAAAATTGAACCAAGATTTTTTTATTCGAAAATCTGAGACAAGCTATTTTCATTCTGAAATATTAACCAAGCTCTTTCATTCTGAAATCTATTCTGCATCCTGGTTTTAAATAATTCTGCACCGTATACACAATTTATTACTTTTTCACTAACCCAGAGAAAGCTGCATTAGACTTTTAGATAAAATTAAATATAAATATAATCTAGATAACAGTAAAGTGACAATGACTTAAGCCAAAAGCTAAAAAAAAAATTGAAAATAATAAGAAAATATAAACGAGGTTTTCTTTATTTCTCTATTCCCAACGATTTGAGTTACAGGGCATCACAGGGGTCTATTCTAGACATTTTGCTCCTTTATTTGTCAATAATGCCACATTAGGCTTCATGTCATGTGATTTTTATTCTAGGATAACGAAGTTAAAGTGACTAAAAGTAAGATTAAAAAAGCTTTTACAAATCTACGCAGCTTGTTTGTTGACAACAAGCTCAGTGTCCGTTTTAGCGAAGATAAAGCGCAATCATATCTTTTTATAAAGGAAAAAATCGAGAAAGTCGATACCACTTTTCTAATAGCTATTGAATAATGCAAGGTAAAAATGAAACAGTACAGAATAGATGTATAAGTGTCATATTACAATCTGACCTATCTTTTACTCTTTGTAAACTACTCTTGCCTCCAAAAGAACCTCCCAATCAAAAAACATCCTAACATACCATATTCCTTTTAAAGATTTTTCTTTCGTGTCTAATGGTAAATCTAATCTCTAAATTATTGATCGAAGTGGAGTTGGCACAGTGGTAGGGCGTTTGGGTAATGCAACGCTAGCTGAATTTGGTCGGGTTGTTTGGTTGAGCGAATTTCGTAGACGCAAATGGGCTTTATAAGTACTCCAAGACACGCCACATGGCCCCTTCTAGAAATGTTTTTTGGCAATTTTTTGGTTCCCCACGTAACAATCTCACTTTTCTTACTCTCATCCAAAGAACATCAACGCGCCGTTTGGCAAAACTACAACTTGCTTAATAAGTCTATAATAGACACTGAATCTCATGCGTAACATTATACAAAATCAATCGAGGAATTCATTCACTCTTTAAGTTAACCAAACTATATCAGTCACATGTCTTACGATTTCGTCGAAATTTCACTTATATTCTTTCTAAAACAAAATGTAAAAAAAAATTCGAAAAGGAATGAAAATGATTATTATTCATGCTTAAAAAACCTCAAAGCATTCATAAGTCTTGTATAGTTTAGCCATTTATTTGACATTTAATTTTGGTTTATTGAGGAAGTAAATAGTCATTTTCAAGTACACAATAAAATAAACTGTATTTCTTAGTATTCTTTGTATTAAAAATATTATTATTAAACTTTTAGATTTTTATTACGAAAAAAAAAATTCTCTTTACGTCTTGGGTATAAAAATAGGGTCCTAAAACAGTTAGAAAGGAGAACCAAAAATATGTCTCTTCTGAAATCAATTTTTAACCAGAACCTGTAACTGACTGAACAATCTATGTAATCTTTATAAAACAGCTAGCAAATCTTGAGCCTCCGGGCCCTAACTGCTGGTTCTTTTATATTTAGGACAGGGTCAAACAGCCAAGAGTTTGAAAAAATCCGAAAAAAATTAAATTTTTCGAGTTTTTGAAAATTTTTCAAAAATCTAAAAAAAAATAAAAAAAATCTCAACTTTCTCGAACATAGGCAATAAAAAATCAAAAAAACACTCTCAATCCATTTTTTGCTTAAAGGAAAGTGATAACTTTATTGTTGATAACCTCCAATTGCTCCAAAAGCACCAAAAGTATCAAATATAACAGTGAAACTACCACTTACTTCTATGGCATATCAAATATTTCAAAAGGAAATTTACCTCTCAAAATTATCTGAGAATTTAGACAGAAACATAGTTGAGAATTTGAAGTTAAATAATTCACCAAGGTTTAATGAAATTTCGTCTGTGCACTACCAGCCTCCATTGTGAAGCCACTTACCCAAGTTATAAATCTTTCAATCAGGATGACTGTGAAATTGTCAAAATCACTCCTTTATTTAAAAAAAAGATTAAAACTGAGGCTAAAAACTACATGCCAATATCTTTGTTGATAGCTACATCCAAAGTCTTCGAAAAATCATTAATTTTCAAACTAGGAAATTCCTTGAAGAGAATGGATGTCACATTGGAATGATACTTATCGATCTCCAAAAATTCTTTGATACAATATTTAAAAAAATTATACGTGAGAAAAGACCAGGTGAGCTACAGAAAATGTAAAATACTCGCATAACTTCCCAACATTAAGATGTAAGGGAAATCTAGAATGTTTTAAAAAAGAAATTTTTCCTGCCTTTGTTAGTAGTTTGTTGATAACAAACTAAGCATGCACATCGTAGGAGATAAGAATAAATGCATTGTTTTTCATCAAAAATGAAAGTAAAAAAAAAATAGGTTCATTGAAATTGAACTATAGAGGCGCACTTAATAAAAAATATACTTAGTCAAATGCTTGGGGTGTATATTAAATCAAGCCTTAAATGGAGAGGGAGTGAATGGGTCATTAAGTTTTCAATGTAATCAATTCTAAACTTAGATTTCTCTACAAAAAAATTCTATGTTGACACCATCTTTAAAACGTTTTCTTTGCAGCCCACAGATTCAACAAAATTTTGATTTTGCATGTTCCTTCTGGTATTTAGGTTCTCAAGAAATCATTTAAAGGTTTGAAAAGCGCACAGAACAAGTGCATGTGATTTTACTATAAGTCGGATAACTGTAATTACTGACCAGTATGAAGCAGTAAACTGGTTTCCTGTTGATATGAAGGTGGGTCAGTGCATTGTATGAATCCTGTGCGTCAGAAATAGAAGTACCTAGATGATATCACTGAACTCACATAAAGGAGCTTCTTACTATCGGGAGACAATCCATGTTTTTTTCTTTATTTCTATTTGTTTAGTAAAAGTCTACCAAAACCAGGTCAGTACCTATTTTATAGAGGAGTTTCTTAAATACGGGCGTCTATTCGTATTTATTTTCATATAAATGTTCAGGCTAGTTGTCTTCATTTATTTGTAACATATAGGCAGAAAGGTCGTATGATTATTTTTGGTATTTTTTTCGAAGTTAATTTTAGAGTTAAATTGTATAGTTTGTAAGTTAATATTCATTCTCACCTTTCCTCACAAACTTCAGGAAAGAATTATCTATTTTCAGTACAGTCTACTTAAAATAAATTACACCTATCCTAACAGACTTAGGGGAGAAGCATCTATTTTCAGTACAGCCTACTGTAAATAAATTAAAAAGTTTGAAGTTTAAGAAATATCCTCATCGATTTCTAATCTTTCTCTAACAACAAAATTACTATCATTAAAACATACAAGGGTGACTTTAATCAGGGAGACTTCAACTTTGGTCACATTCGTAGTTTAAAATGTTCCGTGAATAGTTTAGTTTAAATTTTTCTATCGAAAATTAAGACAGTAACATATTAAAGTAAAGCTCATTTAAATTTTACTTTAGAAAATGGGGATAATTAATATACACAAAAGTAATGAATATTATAACCAGCAAAGGTCTTATCGAATTATTAGAAGATTTTCCTGATAGAATTGTAGTAGGTACCAGTGAGTTTCTTATATTTCATTTATTAGAAAATGAATTTGATACAACAAAAGAACTTAAAATCTTTAATATTTGGTAAATTAACATTAAAGATCTTTAGAGGATTTTTCAAAATCAGATGGGGTTATAATTTGTATGAATTGAAATGAAAAAATAAAGCTTAGTTTCAATTGCGGTTTCTAACTTGCATATATGAAGAGAATGATAAAAATAGTCACCAAAATAAATCAAAAGACAAAGAACATATACATAATATTAATTTAATGAAGAAATTTAATCATAAACAAAACAAAGATCAATTACTTTCATCGACAACATATAAACAACAGAAAACAAAAAAGGGACCAACAATATCAGCAAAATAAAGAAAAAATGAAGTCAACGCCAGCATATCAACAGCAAAAAATAAATGAAACTAAATACTATCACAGAAATAAAGAAGAAATTATATCTTCGCCAGCATATAAAAGGCAAAAACATTAGTGAATATTATCAAAAATATGGAATAAACGAAGTCATCGCCAGCATATCAAAAGCAAAAAACAGTTTACTATGCCATTTGTTAAGAATTTCAATTACGAGGAAGTTCACATAAACACTATGTTATATGGATAAATGATTTCCTTCAACTAAACACAGACAATACAGAAATCTTTGTCTATTCAATAGATAAATCAATAAAGATAAGTATGCCAGATAAAGTTGATCAACCTTTGTTGCATGAAATGGTTAAAACCTTTCAAATTCACTCTCACTCAAAAACATTTCCATAAATATAAGATTAAAACTAGTCGTTTTAAGATATTTCACAGATGAAACTATTATTGCGCAACTATTAATAGGGAATAAAGAAGATCGAAAATTACTTTTAAAAAAAAAGGTTCAACACTACATTGAAGAGTTTCTTGATCCTAGAAAGGTCAATGTATATACTACGGAAAAGGAAAAATATATTAAACCCCTTAGTATTGAGGAGATTTTATTGCATATAAATATTACATTAGTTCTATATAAGAAAGCAATGTCTCTTTCAGCTTCTAAGGATATTTAAATACATTATAAACTTTCACCAAAATCGTATTATGTAAATAATTATTTTTAGGAAGGCATTATATCCTGGAAAGCTAATATGGATATACAGCTTATTCTATCTAGCTTTGGTGCTGCAAATTATCTATGTGCTTAAATGTCAAAACTTGAAGATGCTGTAAGTCAATCAATGGCAGAAGCAGCACATGTTGCTAAAGAATCAAGCTACATTAGGTACAAACAAATAAAAATTCTAGCACAAGCAAATTCAACAAAAAGAAAGTTTACTGTTTAAGAATGCGCTTATCTTACTTTGCCTGAATTATGGTTAAGAAAAACATTTCTTAAAGTAGTTTTTACAAATACTATTATGCGTCCTAAGCGTCTAAAAATATTTTTAAGCAAAGAAAACTTAATACAAATAGATATTGATTCCATTGATATTTATCAAAACAGCAATGTGGATAGGTATGGTGAAAGGCGGAAAAAACCAGAAGTTGTGAGAACTTTGTGTTTAGCGTTGTTTTAATCGTTTTACAAGAAGAAGTAAAAATGACCAGAATGATTTACAACCTTTTTGAGTTAACTAAAACAATTATTAAAAAATCATTTGGAGCCATTATCATTAGATGATTTTATCTAATCCTGAAAAAAATGAAACTTCATATAGTCCTAAGATCATATCAATCAAATCAGCATGAAGATCCAGAAAAATAAAAACTTGGATGAAAGTAGTGCCGGTCAGCTTAAAAGATGGTGTCCAAGCACCCCGGCACATTTCCAGATTAATGGTGAAACGAATACGGGCTTTGTTGCTCAACAGATTATCGTGGTAGCAGAGGCAGCTGTTAATGCTGCACCGTCAGTAACTTCACGTTCCGATCGTTCTTGGGAATGATAAAACAAAAACGGTTGCTACTGTACGATGCGGATTTAGGGTTGTCCTTAACTCGAGCAAAGCCAGGGCCTACCTTACTTTGATTACCACCAAAGCGTTGGCTGAAGCAGCTGTTAAGATCACATATCCACGTTGGATTGTCGAGCGAGTATAATTGACACCTACTACCACAAATTTCACAATAGAGTGTGTGGCGAAATAAAAACTCTGTACCCTGTAGACAAAACTCTCTTCTAATAACAACAAGAGATGGGCTAGGCTTAGTTTAAACTGAACGATATGTGGAGCAGGCCTCTGCCCAGCCACGTAGTTTTAGCTAATGTGCGTGCATCAGCATTTGAAGTGGACATAACATAGAACCCCTAAAACTTTTCAAACTATTGATTTTGCTACAGCGGACTGCTCGCTCAAAAGTGGTGCATCTGATCGCCTAGGAAATAGTTTTTAACAAACATGAAAGACTTTTATGTCGCATGATAATATCTTTCCACATTGGATGTAGCCGGTAAAGCCCGGGCGGCCAACGGCAATCTTATAGGCCTTGCAAGCTATGTGGGATGCACGGCGATTTATGCGTATGAATTGACGGCCTATAAACAATAAGGTGCATGTTGATGCCTCACTCATAGAGGGTCATTGTAAATTACCGGCACTTTTGCACAAGAACCAGCCCATCTCGTCATAATTGTTTGCTGTGGTCTGGTCTTGTCGGTTGCAGAGCTGAAAATTGATGGTAGTATTACGAGTGACTCTATGGACTAGATATGTTAACAACCACACAGCTCGAAAATTGGGCTGCGATAAACGTTACTAAATTTCAGGGAGTCTTTGACGCTGACGAACTTCCAGATCCAGATAAAACTTCCAGATCTTAAATGATTGTGTTGTGATAAAATCGTATAAAGTAGAGTGGTTCGTCTCATTCGGTCTACCACCAGACGCCGACGACATTATACTTGGGCACCTCACATTCTTTTGGAAGTGGCTTGCAGAAGTTTGCCACCAGCTTGTTTTCGAATGTTACAGTTATAAGATCGCTGACTTGTAGGCACTTACTGTACGGATGTGCGGGCAATATGCACTTTGGCACTGCAAAAATGGCGCGAAACAAAGATGGAGCCCGAGTCCTAAAAGAACAGAAAATTGATCTGCGCATCGAAAGCCTTGTAAGACTTTAGGCCGATATGGCCTAAAGTCTTATACTCTCTACGTTCGCTCAACGCATAATGCTCGTAGGGACCCCTTACCCACGCAAAATTTTAATCGCATCGCTAATCCGTCCCATGGAAGTATCTTCGCATGCTAGATAAGCTATTCGTATATCCAAATTGTGACGTTCGCCTGTTCCTGCTGTGGCATCTTGACTGTTCCATAATAATGGTTAGAATAATTAGTCCCTACATCACATAGCCTACACGGAACTGGTGGTGTTCTACTAGAAAGTAGCTGTTGGCGATGTGTATCACAATATATGCAGACACTTTTTATTGTGGCATAGTTGTAAGGTATTTACTTTCAACCACGGGCATATATTATCTGCTTTCATCGCAGCTCTAAATGAACACAACCAGGGTCTCAGACCTGCGGACAGTGGTTGTGTTTATAATTACCAATTTTTTATACGTGAAACTGTCCACGCCTACTTTAGTATTTGCTAATTAATTATGTGCTTGAAACTATCCTGGCCTAAATTAGTATTTGCTACTTGTTTATGTACGCGTGGTAAGAGCCACGATAGCCGTAATCTCTTCCACTTCAATTGTATAACACATTAGTCTCTGGGAAGCGCCACGAGTGCCATGGATCATCTCACTTCGGAGTATAATAGCCTCTAGCTCCATAGCGTTGATATGTTTTGGAGATATTTTAAAATGTGTGAATTGACAACTGTTGTTAGACAAAAAAATCCTGTGTTTGTGAGCCTATTAACTTATAGGGATGTTTGTAATAAAAAGCTTTGTTGGAGCTTTATTCCAATCTTTCTTTTTATACATCAAATTTCACTAAAGTTATTCATATTTTCACGAATCTACTTAACTCTCGTGCTCCTCTAAAGACAAAGATTCTTAGTGGTAATAATATGCAATGCATAATTAAAGACCTCAGGAAAACCATTATGACTCGGTTACATTTAAAAAAGATTGCGCAAACAGAAGGCCATTTTCAACTATAAAAGAAGATAGAAACATTAAACAGAAGGGATAAGAAAGTATTTCGAAAAATTTACCCAGATAATTCAAATAAATTACTGTGGAAACTATACAAACCCATTCTAGGTAACACACCAAGCAGTGATTGTGTTATTTTAGTTGAAAATGCACAAATTATCTCGGATGACTTTTATCTTGCAAGGACGTTTAACGAATACTTTGCAAATATATCGAAAGGTCTGAAATACCGAAATGGTATCTACTAAATACAGACAATATCTTGAAACTGAACCAAATCTTAAATTATGCTTCACACCCTTCCATTCTGAAAATTAAGACAAATTTTTGAAAACCTGGAGATTCTCTCTTTGAGTTTGAAAATGTTTTACAAAATGAAGTATGCAAAAGGATATTTTGTCTTTTTAAAAAGTATGTGGTGCAATCCTTACTGGTATATTAAAGTTGTCCTCACAGTTTTTCAGGGATACATTAACAGATTGCATAAATAGTTCGATAAATGATTCTGTTTTTCAAATGGAGCTGAATCACTCCTATATTTAAAAAGGAAGATCCAACTATAAAGTCGAATCATAGACCCATTAATATACTCCCTGTAGTCTCAAAGGTTTTTGAGAGAATTACGTTTCAACGAATAAATACATTCAAAATGCCAAAACTCTCACCTCACCCATGTGGCTTTCGCAAAAGTACACAACACGCCTTTTCATTTTTTTTTTTTTTTAATTGGCAAACTTGCATTGATAATAAAGGCTTTATTCGAATATTATTAATGGATTTATCTAAAGCATATTACTGTCTCCCACATGGTTTAATTATGGCAAAATTGGAGGGGCATGGTTTCAGTCTTAAGAGTTTTAATTAAAAAAAAAAAAAAAAAAATATATATAATATATAATTTAATTCACCCAAAGATAACTGTCTCGTTTTGCGGTCTTGTCAAGTCGTTGTTAGTAACTGTGACCTGAGAGGCTATGACCACCCTCTTTTCTGTACAAGAAGGTATATTTAAAAATAGCTGGAGATGTGAATTTTGTTGGTACGATACAAAACCGTAATTTAAATATTGGATCATTTCATAGATTCGTAAAATTTTTGAGGTTAAATATGAGATATTACTATTGATTTGGAAAGAAACAGAACCTATTAGCTTTAAAGTATTATTTTGTAATGGAGCAATTCTATCTTACAGCCTCTCCCCTAGCCGGTCCCAACACTTGCCATGCATACCTTAGTTGAGATTCAAAAATTGACAAATGTTTATTATAGTCTCAAGATTTACGAAATATCTTGGTTTGGCAATCATGCTACTGGATCTGGTGTTATAGATAGTTCGTTAATGTCATTTGAATGATAGATTTTTGCCTATTCTTACATCAAGATATTTTTAACTAATGGTAATTTTTTACCACTTAATTTAAAATTTGAATGTTTCCTAGTTTTAAAATATATTTATTTAAGAAAAACTATGTCTGTTTTATTTGCATTCAGGGGGACATTTTATTTGCACGAATGCGTTTCAGGAGGCTCGACAGGTCATGATTTATATATCTGCTTAGTGATTTGTTGATTAATAAGAGGTTGTTTTCTTCAGCAACATGATGTGATGTGGCATGTTTAAGTAAGTAAGTAAGCAAGAATTTATTCTGCCAGAAACGAATGTACATTAGCTATGAAGACAACAGAAAACAAAACAAAAAAAATAAACAAATAAACATTGAGATAAAAACAAATGGTGGCAAGGATAGGCACAAAAATTGTCTGTCACAACAATATTTCCATTGTGGTGCTATTATACATCACACACAAAAACAGATTAAGCCGAAGCATAGTAATAAAAAAAAAAATATATACATATATTTAAAAAGCGGTTTTTTATAGAAATATAATCTATATTTATTAGGTCTGCGAATTATATCCAGAGATAAAAAGAATGTCTCCTTGATCTTATGTTTAAATACGTTGTAGTTAGTGATAGATTTTATTTCATTAGAAAGCCTGTTCCATATAAAGGGACCTTTTGATTGCAGATAATTTTTCCCATCATCTAAAGGGTGTATCTAGCCTTAGAGAGCTGTTGCGTAGCGGGATTTTTCTATTTTCAGAAATTTTAAAGATTTCAGACATGTAAGTTAAGTTGAGACTACTGCAGAATTTAAATGCGTGCGCAGCAATAGCCTGATTAACGCTCATATAAACAGGCAGCCAATTAATGGCTCTATACTGCTCAGTACCAATATGGGCGCGACTATTCATACTTAAACAAAGTAGTATACTGTTATTATGAGCACCTTTGTAACAGATTTTAGGTGATTGATTGAGGCCTAAATACCAGGATGAGTCCTTAATACCATGTTTGATTGAGCAATGAAGGTCATTTATATAAATTAAGAAAAGAAGAAGTCCTAAATTCGGTGATGTCTAAGTATATTCAATTGATACCGTTTGCGTTATTAAAATTATCAAAACGTGATTTAACTTATGGGGCACAATTGCAATTTTTCGATTTATTGCCTAAAGCGTTACATTCAAATGTTTGGCTAAGATGAAAATTCACAATTTTAGAGAATGGAATCGTGCAAGCAATACAAATCAAACGAATATTAACGGTTTCAATTAACAGTTTATAGCGTGCGTATTACATTCATTAGATAGTATTGCTTTCTGGGTGCTAGTTACACGTTTAGAACATATCCTACAGAGATATTTGGGTGACATAAAAGAATTGGGGGAAGAGAAAAAACAAAAACAAAATTAGGAACAACAAAAAATGGGTCTCGAGGGGAAAGTGACAATCGAAGAAAATGCAGTAATTAAATAAGGTTCAGGGCCAGTTCCATGGAACACCAATATTACAGTGGAAGCTTAGTATAATGGTTTGGAATATCTACTTAATCAGCAAATCGTAAAATAAAATAAAGTTTAAAACTATGAATGTTTTGAAATATTTGTTATCAAATTAAAAATGCGGAAGTAAAAAAATTGCAGAATATTAAATTTTCTTAGAACATATAGAATATATATAATATTTAATATGTAACATATAACGTAATATATAGTATGTAGTATATAATATATAGAATATATAGCAATAAGGACAATTTTATTTTGATATTTCTCAAAGCAGAAGAGAACGGAATTCGTTTAAATATTGTCTAGTGGCATTGGACCTCTGTGAACAAGTTCAATTTTACCGTTTAGGACATCAAGTGAGAGCGATGGCGCTACTTTATTGACGTGCTCGCTGAGAACTTCTTTTGTAACGTCGCAGGTTTTTCCATTTGCGTGGTTGAATGATTAATTTCGAAAAACTAATGTTGTTTTAATTGAACGATCTATCTGGGAATTGAAATCTGCTTCAATCAGACAGCATTTAGCTTTACTCTGCACTATCTCCTCTTCAAGCGGTTTTCATTCATTCATTTATTTATTTAACGTTGGTAACGATTACGTAGTTATATATGAATATAATTATATATTAATAAACATTAATATAGACCAGCAAATTTTTTTTCGTACGTAAATTACAAAATAATTAACAATAAAACAAAAACACACAAATAACTAATTAACGGCATATTGGACATGTACATGATTTGCAGATCCATGTCTTAATAGCTGATTTAAAATAAGGCAAAG
>JAUZNK010012081.1:0-23344 GCA_035046665.1 Euphysa ruthae
AGGCATTGTCTCTAGAAATGTCAATGAAAAAGTTATATCGCAAGTATTTTCATACAATTGTAGCTCATGCACCCACTTATGTTTAGGTTAATTTCAGAAGCTTCTGTAAATACAGGGTAGGAAGAAAAAATATAACATCAGCAAAGTCAAATTATAACCCCGAACAATTTTTTTTTTATCTCGTTGAAACAATTTAATTAATTTCAGATTTATCCAATGTAGCATAATTAAATTAATTAATTAGTTGATATGTTAATAAATATATTGAAAAAACCTCTGAAGTTATAATAGCCTTGAGGAGAGGAATCCGCCATTATTTATTTAGCTAGCAAGCAAATAATATACCCACACGAATATATAACTAACTACCTAGGGTTCTTTATCGCTTTCAAGGCGTTTATTTTGTTCAAATCTGAAGCAAGGGTATTGCCACAAGATATGGAAAGATATACTGAGGTACATTTTAAAAATACATTCCCGACAAAGAATTGCAAGAGAAAATATTGGATAATCGCTCTGTGCCAGAAATTGTACCGCTAAGTCGAAAACTCAACGAAAATTTTATAGAAATTATGATTGAACGTAAAAAAAACGAGCGAAAAAAACCTCGATAAAAATCTTGAAAAAACACAAGGAAAAATAAGAAACGAACTTGTTCCATTGTTAGAGGTATGGATTCTTCTTGATAAAGTCAGATTGGGTGGAATGGATGGTGAAATGAATCTGGACCTTATCTTCAAAAGATTGGAAAAGTCCATGACTCTACTGTGTCATTATCGACATTTCTGAACGACAATGGTTCAACGGCTAAAAAGCTTTTAAAAGGTAAAACCGAAATTTTAGAAAATCAATCTGATAGATTATTTGGAAAATTTTACAAAAAGATGTTGCAGATTCTGCCAAGTCAAAAAAACAAATGAAAAAACAGCTCCAAGACTTGGGAAAGTGCAGAAGTAATCGTTAACAACAACGCTTTCGATGACGCCTTCGACAACCCAATAGGTGCCGAGGGCATTATCACAACAACACAATTCACTTCTCTAAAAAAACCGATGATCATTATGCAAAACAATGGAAATAATCAACTAAAAGAGGTCATTACAACAGTACTAATAAACCCTATGTTATTTTTAAAAATAAACCTGATATTTCAGCATTTAACATTGGACAGACATCCAAATGTACACCCACTGGTAAAACAATTGTTTCCAAAGCAAATTAAAAACGATCCAGGAAGAATAAATATTTTATTAGATACTAGCAAAAAGTGACCCAGGATCCAAACATACTCTTGATGTTGGAGGGTTACAAATTAGATTTTTAACAACACCAGTACAAAATTATTTAAAGAAACCGATATTTCTAGTTGCAAAACACGTTGGGGGAACCGCCCATTCATAAATATGGAATCTTTAAACAAATTTTTAGAATATCATTTCAAAACGGAGGGTTTGCACCACTTGAGAGAAATTTTCCCAAGGAGATTATATGTGCAAACTGAATCTAAAGGACTGTTATTTTTGCATTCCATTACATCTAAATTCCAGAAAATATGTCAAATTTTACTGGGCAGGCTCCCTATAAGAGTTTCTCTACCTATGTTTTGGCTTAGGTCCAGCTATGAGGGCTTTTACGAAACTAATAAAAGTTCCTGTATCCTTCTTGAGAAATTTAATGATAAGATTGACACTGTACATGCTACAGAATCTGGGTTATGTAATCATTACAAAGAAACCGATTTTACAGCCAGTACCGCAACTAGAATTTTTGGGCATGATTATAAGTTCTTCAGAGATGACAATCTCTCTTACTTTCAAAAAAACAAGAAAGAATAATCAAATCTTGTAGAGATCTCATGACAAAACAAAAAACTACTGTCAGGGAGATGTTAAAATTAGTAAGGTAAATGTCTGCAACGATAGTGGCAATACTACCGGTCCCATCGCACTTTCGTTTTCTACAAAGGCAACAAATTCAAAACTTTGTTATTGGGAAGTCTTACGAAACGGATATCATATTAAATCAGGCTTCAATATTAGACCTGCAATGGTGGTAGAACAATATTCAACTATGTTCAGAAACCTCCTTGATCAGTCCAAACCCAGATGTCCACAGGGGGTCAATCCACAGGGGGTAAATGGTCTTTACAGAAGTCCAGCAATCACATAAATGTGCTGGAATTAAAAGGTGCCTTCCACGGTTTAATAACTTTTTGCAAAACCAGGAAGAATGTAGAAGTTCATCTTCAATTGGACGACATGTAATTCCTATCCTATATTTTTAAGAAAAAGTATATTTAGGCATGTTCTTCGGACGAAAAATTACATTAGATGAATATTTACTAAGATCTAAAGAATGAAGGAATCAAACTGGTCCTCATCAATTATTACTTAGTTATTTTAAATCTCACAAGGAGATTTAAGTTGCTACTGTATCTAGCTGGGTTACAATTATTATGGGTAGAGATGGTATAGATACAGCATTGTTTAAACTCCGCTCAGCTTCTTCTTCTAAACTTTATTAGTCAGGTTTATCTTTAAATGATCTTAACTAGAGAATAATCGTACTAGAAAATTCGAGACAACAGCAAGATTACAAAAAATGCCGGGGGAAACTACCAAAATTCAGTGCTGGAAAATGTTTAATGGTTATACTATAGCCTTGAACAATCAGTCATAGATCAGAGTGAGATTTTATGAAATAAAATTCACGATATGTGAATTTATGAGTGCTCGAAGTGTAATTTGGATGTTATTGTTAAAATTGAACAAAAGATCTAATACTCCTTTCCACACCGTTCCAAGAAGTACATTAAATATTATTACATAGTTATAATGAGATAGCTCTTTCGTTTTGTGGTTCCAGTTCAAGATATTAACTGATGGTTATGTAAATGTGATAAAAAAAAAGTGTTTATGTATTGTCTCGAAACTCCAATGTTGAAATAAGAACGTGAAAAAGCTGGCGCACGCTCTTTGAAAAACTCTCAGGTTGGGAAAAACCAATATTGGATCTTTCGTTCAATTTTAATCATAAAATCCGAAGTTTCTTCGGGCGCTTCGAGACAATAATTTGTTTGGTTTACACGAAGCTATTAATCATCTCATTCTTTTGAGTAGGGTTTACACGAATTTATGATGTTGAGTTTATTAATTTATTCAATTGGGTTACACGAAGCTATTAATCATGTGTAGTGTTACTCGTTAAAACCTGTTTTTTTGTTTATTTTTGATTTTGTTAAAACTTATTTAAAATTTTATCCTGTATTTATAAGTAGTTACTTATCTAATGGTTAGTGTTTGTTTCGTACGAGACAGAAGGTTTGTGGTTTAAACCTGCAGCACTTTTTCACTTAATTTCAGGTGCATAACATAACATAACAATAAGATGCATGTTTTCGTCATTGCCCTAAAACTATAAATTTCCTCAGAAAAAACTCGCCATATGTGCTTCATCAGAAAAAACTCGCCATATGTGCTTCATCAAAAAAAACTCGCCATATGTGTTTTATCAGGAAAAAAGCGCCTCAAGTTAAACATTTTCCAAAAAGCTTTTAAATCAAATAGGGTCTTACTCTATATTCCAAAATTTTCTATTTGGTGTTATTTTTCAAAGTCCGTTCATATTTAAAATATACTATGCAAAAAACGTGGTAAGGTGTTTAAGCATTTTTATTTTGCTTATCTGATGGATCAAGAAAATTTGTCACAGATTTCTCTATAACTAAAATAGCCTTATTGAGTGTGAGTCTACTAACAGTTTTCTATTGCACCGTTTAGCTTGCATCTATGTTAAAAAAAAACAGCCTCTTATTGTCTACAATAGTGACAGAAGTGAGTTGTGTTAGTCTTTGCTACAAATCTGACTTTTGCATAAGTCCAACATGCTGCTACCATGCCAAACCTTGAGAGGGGGATTTTATTTGTAGTAAAAAAAGTTTTTTCTGTTATAACTACTTTGTATAAAATAAGCCTGGAGTAAGCCGCGAATCTCGTTACAATCTCGTATTATATATAATAAAAACTCCTCTATAACAGGAAATGTTATTTCTCTTTCGGGAAAAACTTTTTGCGCTCCGTTGATTTCTAATTAAACCTGGCTGTCGCTGGTACCAAACGTCGGATGCTGTTCTTTTATCTGTTCAAAACATGAATATTTCCTCGTCGTTGAACTTTATTTGGAAAAATTAAAAGCTGTTTCGTCATATTTTTGTGATATTTTAATATTCGACCATTGATTTAATGCGATGCGATGCATCTCCACCAATCGTTAAATGAGACACATTGCTATATGATCCAGTTAAAAATTCGGTTAGAAATATTTCAGATTAAAGTTATAACCAAATCTCTTAGCCATAAACAAAGCTCTAAAAGCAGATAACAATATTAATGCTTTCTTCTTAGAACACAACATATATCAGGTTCTTAGAACACTACTGATCAAAGACGCTCTAACAAAGTTTTACAGAATTGGCAAAATAAATATTGAAAAATAAGAGACATGAAAAAATATTGCAAAACATAATTTTATAACATTATTTAGTTTTTGTTATTTAATTTTTTTTCTCTAGAATTTAAAAAGCAACTCTCCCTTCCAACCATGAAACTTATACCAAATATTAGTATATTGGTTTTCATTTTAAAAAACTGTTGCCATGGTAACCGGGAAAATTGTATTTTTGTGGGAAAAATGGGTTTTACAACCGCCAAATTTTCAGAAAATGGACTAAGAATTGCATCCTCATTTTTCTAAGGGAGATTAATAAGATTTGTTACTGCGTGATAAATAGAGGATTCAAGTGCGATCAATGTTTGCGTTAAAAAAATCAAGGTTTTTTCGTTCACACTTTTTTTTTTGCCATGTAGACACTTCCTTAGTTCTGACTCATTAATCAAATCTATAAAAACAAGTTTAATTTTAAGTAACACATCAACGGCTAAGTCCCGGTATATAAGTTTCTGATTTGTTTTCTTGGTCAGCATTATATTTGCATCAATTATTAGGACCTGTCGGGCAGTGTGTGCCCAGATTATTTTTAGCTGAAGACATAACTTGGAAGAAACTTGACAAAACACCTGATTGCATCAATTTAAATTTTCTTGTGTTTTGCCGAACTGATACTCAGCCAAAATTTTGCATTTAATCAGTAGTAGCTCCTGTGAGACGCTTACGATCGCCAAGGACTTTTTCTTCTTCTTTAAATTTCTTAGTCGGGTTCCTATCCTCTCATTTGCTAATGTCCAACACACTTTAATATAGTTACAGTTATTCCAGAATAAATCTCTTTGACAGTGGTAAAATTATCACCGTCATCGTAACCAAGGAATTTAATGTATACTCGATTGCTCGCTTGAAAACGTGCTGCGTACCTCTTAGGATTCTAGATTTCGAACCCACTTCGGAAAAATGATTTTCTTTACCGCAAGCTCAAATAGAAGCTCTAAGTACACCAGAACCAAACCCGTGAGCCCTTCTGTAAGAAATCAGTTCAAAAACTATTTGTTGGCCCCACATTTAAAATACAAATCGAATCTAAATTGAAGTCGTTCTCTATTAATAATAAGTTTAGTGGATATAAGTGGCTTACATGCCTTCCAAAACGACTTCTGTCCTACTTTTAACTTTTAAGTTTTAAGTTATAATTGCAAAAAAATGTTTTTTTCTCTCTAAAAATGTTTGCCAGACTTGTTTGCGCAATTTTTTAATTGAGCTCGTTTCATGAGCTCTTTCCTGACAATTTTTGAAACGAAAGGTTTATTGTTTCCCCTTATAATCTTACATTTGACGGGAGCGTATTTATCTAAAACTTTCTTAAAAATAGTATCGTGATAATTATAGTTAAACGTCTGACTAGAAGTAAAAAAATAATTACTAAATTCTAAATAAAAATTCTTCACATCAATTTTTTTTAAGTTTTTGTACGTGACTATACAAGGAGGCATTTTCAAGTATTTTGATCTCAGCATAGTATATATTAAATTATGACTGTCACTTAGACCAGTTTCAAAAGAGTTTGAGTTTTGGAAGAGAGTTTTTTTTCTGTTCGTTAATATCAGTTAAATGCATGTCCCACAAGTAGACTTAAAACATATCTTCCTCTGCATTACATTACAAAGGCTATAGTTACCCATAAACTCCTCCAGATGCGCGCGTTGCTAGATTCTATGTTCATATCACCATAAATAATAAAGTGGCCATATTTCTTTAAGTAAAAATCTAACAGACTAAATCATTCAAATAGCACTTCAAATAGCATGCAGTATTGGTTGTACTTGGTGATTAGACCAGTATGCTAGTCTTCGTAAAGAATCCTTAGATTTCAGTTTTTCAATGAGCGATTGTGTGGCCAGCCCTTTTCGCTATCAATCCGTTCTTTCTCCTCGTATTCAACGGCAATGATCAAACAGGTTGTTTGATAACGCTGGGTGACGTCTTCTCGTTTGATGACCTTTTCTCGAATCTAAACTATCGCCATTGTGCATATTCGTCATCCATTAGACTGTTGTAGACCTCTCCAACCCAATGCGTAATCAGAATTCTTCTGGATTTAGCGTTTTTCAAGACGTGAACCAGGGCTTACAACCCAACTAGGAAAAGATCTCCCAGTTTTATCAATCATTCCGGCAAGGTTGTATACCAGCTCGTTATGGCGGTAGGTATTTTTTGCTAAGTAAGTAAGTCAACTATAGTTAACTTTGGGTAAAAAACACATTCAGCCGTAGTTTTCATATATTATAAAGCACAAAAACGCTAATTAAATCCAACAAAACAAATATAAAAAATGAAATAAAAATGTTGAGATGCAAAATTATGAACAGATTTTACATTGACCTTAAATGTTGTTCACTGCTTTCATACTTTCCTTGGAAGTACCAATAATCGAAGACATAAACTCTCTGACCTCAACGAGTTTATACAATGGTGGATTTTAGCGTAGTAAACATCCGGATCAAATTACGGGTGGGTTTTTCTTACCTTACATGCAGCTAAAATGCAGAATGCCGGAGAGGCTTAACAGCTTTCTCTCAACGGCCCCCGGGATGGGTTGATTAAGGATGTCTTTTCTAAATTTTTGAGGACGAAATACTCAACAAGTAATTTCTTGATGTATACATCCGTAAAATTTTCAGACTCAGCAAGTTGTTGTACGATGTATTCATCTATCGTTAGCTCTTTATCCGTGGTAGTTACATACATCCAGATATACCCAAGTCGGAAAAGTATCTAAATGGATTTTTGGACCAATTCACACAACACTCAGGCAAAGTCTCTATGAGCAAACTTCCCAGTATCTATCAACTTTTGAGCAACGCGATGAGAACCGCATGTTTTACAAAGCAAAGTTACGAATTTATTCAATATACCATATAGCCTACACAGAACTGGTGGTGTCGAACCATTTTTTGTGACATAGTTATAAGCTGTTAACTTTCAACCATAGGCATCAGTTATCTGCCTTCACCGTTTCGCAAAAACTGACCTGGCGCACCTCTAAATGAAAACAACCAAGGTCTCGGAACTGCAGAAAGTAGGGGTGTAGTTTTACAATTACCACTTATATATCCACGCGAAACTGTCCTTAGGTAGGTTTAAAATTATCACCTGTATACATACGCTAAATTCTTCTTAGGTAATTTTACAATTACCAATTATATATCTGCGCGAAAGTGCCCAAGCCTACAATAATAGTCACTAATTATTTATGTACGTGAAACACTCCTCGTCTGCATTTTAATTTGCATTCATTCATTCATTTATTTAACGTTGGTAACGCTTACATAGTTGCATATAAATATAATTATATATTTATAAACACTAATAAAGACCAACCAATTTTTTTAAATTTTTTTATATTTAAATTATAAAATGATTAACAAAAAAACAAAAACACACAAAGAATTAATTAACGACATATTGGACATGCACATGATTTGCAGATCCATGCCTTAATAGCTGATTTGAAATAAGGCAAAGATTTGCAGCTTTTGTAGCGTAGGGGGAGACTATTCTAAAGAAAACACAATTTAAAAATAAGTGAGTTTATGCCATAACTAGATGTTTTTGCAGGTGGGAGATTCAAAATAAAAGAATTTCTGAGAACGTATGGTACATCTTTTAAGGAAAAACTATCCCACATTAGTTCGGGATTTAGTTTTTTGACAGATTTATTTATATGTTTCTGTCACTAGACTCTGTAAATGCTTTTCATGAACGCTTATTGTATTTTCCAAGAGAAGCAATTCATTAAAATCAAGTTCAAAGTTATTGTGGATTACCCGTAAGTCTCGTTTTGAACACGACGGATAAAGTTATAATCGGTTTTCTTACAAAACATCCATATTAGAGGCCAATATAAAAAAATTACATAAAATATAACTATTTACGAGGGTTCTCCTTTGTAAATATCCAAATAGCTTATAAATCTAAGTAGACAAGAAAGTTTGATATTTGTTATAGTACATAATTTTCGTATATGTTTTGAGAAAGTCAATTTAGAATCAATATTAATTCCTAACAGTTCCACATCATTTTTTCCAAATACATCTATTCCACCAATATTAAAAGAGACTGGTGTGGTTTTCGTTCCCAAGAACATTATTTGAAACTTTGCAGGGTTTGTTGCCATAGAGTTATTTTTAAACCACTCCTGAAGTCTGGTAAGGTCTTTAGATAGACAGGACCAAACTTTATCAAAGATTAAATCGCAAGTGTAAAGAGTATTATCGTCTGCAAAGTTACCAATATCGGAATCCATTACAGAAAAAAACATATCACTTATAAATACATTAAAAAGAAGCGGGCCTAAAATAGAGCCTTGAGGAACTCCTAGAGCGATGCTCAACCAAACTTAATTTAACTATTTGTTTCCTTGATTGGAAGAAGCTTTTTATAAACCGTAAACTTTTTTTAGAGAAACAATATGCTGCGAGTTTTGCTAGCAGAAGATTATGTGGAATGCAGTCATATGCCTTTGACAAGTCCATTAAAATGGTTTTTATAATACCTTTTTTATCTAGGCAATTTTGTCACTTATTAATAAAGCGAAACAATGAGTTTTGGATTGAGAAACCATTGCGAAATCCACAAAGAAGAGGGGAGAATTTATCGCAAAAAAAAAAAACGGGTTATTTGTAAAAATATGATTTTCTCAAAGACCTTCGATAGTGTAGGTAGAATACTGATAGGATTGATTACAAATGGTTTATATACATGTGGTAGTTGTACCGAAGGCTTAAAGGTTTTGCCTTATTCGAGTATAAAAACACCTATTCCACGAAACCTGCGGTGCTTAAGTATGATGTCTTAGGCGTCTGGTTGTAGACCGAATGAGTCGAACCACTCCACTTTATATGATGTTACTGTAACACAATGAAATGAGATCCGACACGCTGCCTATTGGTTACCGGGTATCTCGTATGTGTCATATTTAAAAATTAATGAGGTGGCGGCTAAGACTCTATTCGGATCATCAGTGGCGAAAGTGAGAAATGTTTTCTGCAGTCCAATGTTCTAGCTGCGTGGTTGTTGAAATACCTAGTCCGTGAAATCTGTCATAATACTACGATCCATGGCCATCTCTTCAACTGACGAGACCAGACTATTACAAATAATTGTGACGGGATGGGCTGTTGCCATTGCGAAGGTCAAAACAATGGACAATGACCCTCTAACTGTGAGGCTTCAATGTGCACATTGTGACCCATCGGCCGATAGCTTGCGAGGTCAATAAAGTTGCGGTCGTCCGCCCAAGATTTACTGGCGAAATCCAGGTTGGAAAGATGTTCTCTTGCGACAGAGGCGCTTTTCGTTAATGGTGGCTTTTCGTATCAGTACTTTACTGGCATTCTTATTTCGTTTGACGAATAAGGATTCGAATACTTTGGTCGTATTGGTTGAAGTCAATGACTCTTGCCGTATGCATCACTAACATCTACTTTGATTGATTTGAATGAGCGTGTGTTCAATTGGTGTGTACCTTAGTCTATCAGCCCTCCAGTCATGTCACCAGAACTGGAATCTCAGAGTGAAATAGTATGCAGAAGTGAGCTTGATAACTGCCTACGTTCGTGTTCTTGATAATTCCAATATAGACAAGAAGGCCGCTCACTCCTTCAATGATGTCCACAAGGTTGGGACTAACATGGGTTCCAGCCTCAGTTTTGTCCTTGCTGGGAAACCCAGAAGTTCAAGTAGAGTCCCTGAAGGAGCATTATTTTACTTAATGCGATAGGTGCATTGATCATAGCCATATTCACCGAGGCCGTGAGGTCTGTGTCTTCAACCAGCTTATTAATTACGTCTACTAGTGCGGACTCAGATTCATGGTTCCTAAGGGATAGGCGGACTTCCTTTGCAGGAAAAACTAGTAGGTTGTCCTTCTCTGTAACATTATACCAGATATATGCTAAGGCATCGATAATTAGAAACAACTTTCAACTTTCCAATATCAAAGGGATATTTATTTGGGAGAGTAATGAAAATCGGTGTCATTAATACACATCCTAGAGTAGCCTAGTCTCTAAGAGATTCGATATATTTCTCTGCTTGTTTCAACTTCTCGCGTAGAACTCTAAGTCACCTTGCTCAATTTAAAAGTTCCAATGCCTCATCGTGAATTCCTTGATCTGCGTGTCTTTGATCTGCTTGCTTTAGTAGCTTAATACCACATTCCCGTTGCTGTGTTTCATCGTCACTATCTCTCAAGGTCAGGGGCTCACAAAATTTTTGTGCCAGTGCATCATCTGAATTTTCTTCATTGGATGACAGTGGTTCAAAACTTGACTGACGCTCTATTGGTGGCGTCAGTAGCATTCTAGAAGTTCGTAGTGTTGATCTTTTAGATCAACACGTTCGACCCCATAATAATGGTTGAATGCTTTTGGGAAGCTTCGAAAAGGCTGCTCCGTGCTGTCTAACAATTTACTGAGCTCTTAAGCTCCGCATGAGAGATGTCACGATGTTGCTATCTTTAACTAAGTAACCATTGATTTTAATTTCACCAACTTCGTTAGACTCTACATTGCTGCCTCGGAACTTAAGGCGTATATCGGCGAGCCTCTTCATTTCACGTGTGGTGACAGACCTAAGACATGCTGTGCTATGTCATAACCATCAATTCTATTGCATAATGCGTGTTCTTCCTGCAATTTCTGCAACTTAATTTTTAGTTTGAGCATCTGAAGTGGGCTAATCTTCTCCACCTAGTGCAACCAGCTGATCCTCTAAGGGTGCCTGATGCTGAATTGCCTTTTTCAGCCTTTCTCGTTTCTCCTGGAAAAGCTCAAGGCGAAGTGCTGCTTTGTTCTGCTTATTCTTGAGATCTTCTATATTTTATTTTACTGGTAGTTAGGTTAACACCTAATATGTATCGCTTACCAGTTTTATAATTTTTTTTGTTTTATTTTATTTATGTCATTGTCGTTTCGAAATTTGCGTTATTTCATGGAAAAATAAAAAAAAAAGAAAAGAAATAAAAGTCTATATTTTGTCGAGTTGGATGCACTTGCGTTTGTGGTTTGGCAATCTTGTCCATCGCTGCTTCCATCAAAACTACGAGACACTCAGCGAGGATTCTCATATATGTACCGTCAATGTATGGTAAAATAACGTTTTTCCTGGACCCCTTACTCAACCCACATTCACAACATGAGGCGCTCTACCTTTGTTCTTGCCGGCCGGTAGAACCAGCGTATCGCAAAATCATAATCGCGTCCAAAGTCCGAGCCCTCCCTGTTACGACTTACAATGCTATTCCCGAAGAGCCACTAGATTTCGACTCAAAAAAGAAAAACATTCTCATTATGGATGACTTGATAAAAGAGGTAGAGTATTGAGTGTTTGTCCCTCTGGGAAAGATAAAAATTACTTTTTTCCAAAATAATATAAAATCAGAAAAAATTCTCAAAATAATAACAAAACCTGATTATCATGATAATCAACGTAAAAAGAAAGTAACATAAATATTTGATGTCAATCGATTTCGTAATTATATTTAAGAGGAAATTCTCTGAATAGACTATATCATTTAAAAGGAGCTATTTTAATAAGCGCTATAGCTTATTAGAATACAAATATAAAAGCAGAAAAAAAAATTATAAAATATAAATTTTGCCGCTAAGGTTTGCTAGGCAGTCGGGTAAATTTATAGTTTATGCTGAGCCAATAAAATTTAGGAAATTGGTGGGCAAAATTTTTTGAAATCTTACTATGCAGTGGTAAAATGTTTAGCTTATACAATTAGCGCGTCAGAGTTTTGAATCATTGATTTTCTTTCTGGTGCTGTTCCATTACAAGATGGCGGAAAAAAACAAACTTTTTTTAATATTTGGTCTTATAATTGCAAGTTTAAAGTTTTAAGTTGTAATTGCAAATTTTGCTGCGCTCCTTATATAACTTATAGTATTATGAAAAGATACTAGAAATTTAAAACAAAAATATATTACGGTTCTTGAGATATTCTCTGCAGGGCGCAAAAAAACACATTCTGAGAAAAACGCAATTTAAAATATCAAAGCAGATCTGTTTTTTTGTTGAGAGTTTGTAATTACCATTAAAAACTTTGGAAAACAATCCTAAAACTAATTAAACTAGCTAATTTAGGGGTATCCTCCCTATAACTTGAACAAAAAAAAGACTAAAAGGAAATGTAATAACATCAATAAATTTGTTAGCAAAGTTTTGTAGCATAAATTGAAACATCTGTTTCGTCTTCAATCTGTAACTTCTTACAAATCATGTAATGGTTACCTAACAGTCCTCTTTGAATAGTAGTAGATCATTTGTGATTTTGACAGATGACTTTAGCTATCTCCTCATCTTTTTGCTAATGTGTCAGCGTATATAAGCTTATTTAACATTTAGAGTGGTTAAAGCGATGTAAAGCTCTTCTCAAACTTCATCATCCAAACATACATCTTAGGATAAGAATTATCTCCACCATGATACGAATTATCTTCACAATGTCGTTTTCGAAATGTTTTGAAATTCTTCACTCACGTTAAAGCTGAAACATCAAGAAACGAAGTTGTTTTAGGTCAATTTTAATGGTTAATTAAAATATTTCATTATAATGGACAAAAGGAGAATTCGATTAAACTTATAAATTTATGGCAATTTTTCTATGTTGAAATTTTGGTTTTTCAGGGGATATAAAATTTTTTAAAGGTTTTAGTGAGCTAAAATTAAGTTGAAATCGCTAACCCATATGACTGTATTTCTCTCATTAGTTGAGTATTTTCTAGAAAAAAAAGTATAACTTTAGAAGGCTCTATGGTGTTTATAGTCATTATAGGTATTTTTACGAAATTAAGACCCCTTGGTTTGCACAGGGCTTAAATATTTTTTAAACACAGGGCTTAAATATTTTTTAAGCACAGGGCTTTAATATTTTTTGTTCAAAGTTTAAAGATATAAGAAATGGCATATATGGTTTTTCGATATGATAATAGAACCCAGTCAAGTGTCTCTAAGTGCCAAAAAAGGGTGTTTCAACCTGGTTTGTCCTGGTTTGTTTATTCCTCAAATTATCTACAATTAAAAATTGAGTTAAAAAGTTGGTCAGAATTTCTCCATAATTTTTTACGGATATCTTTTAGGTGGAAGTATAAACATCTGATACTTTTAACCCTTTTTGTTTTTTTCAAAGGCTAAATATAAAAGGTATCAGAATAAATTTTAGAAACTGTGAAATAAAACATAGGACTCTTTTTTTACGCAACATTTGCTATTAAATGTCTGTAAAAATTTAAGAAGTTGATGTAAAAAGAGACTAGATTGTTGCTATAACTACCTATAATCAACTGGCACGGTGTCATAACTTTGTAAAGACAAAAAAAGCTTTTGCATGAGTGTTTTAGGTTAAATGATTTTATAGAAGACAAACCCACTTTTCTTACGCTTCAATAGAGAAAATTTTGAAAAATTCTACTTGTGGAACCAAAATATTTTACGAGGAGCCACCTCGGTAAGTAGCATTTATTCATAAAAGACTAAAGAAATTGGGGGTATAAAGACAGAGAATTACTGCTTTGGCTTCCTTAATTCGATTGAAATTACGTCAATCCAACCCTTGACTTCCGCACTATATCACATTTTGAATAGGAGAATAGGAGAAAACAATTATAATTGTGAATTAACGTAATGATGACAGATTTGGGCAATAATGGGTTGACAAGAAAAATTAGAGCTAAAACTTGAACGAAGGGCTCTCCACCAATCAACAAAACTTCTCTTCAACTTTCTGAATTGGTAAGTATATACTTTAACAAAATATTCTCCAAAAACTGTTCTAACATTTATAATTTATAGTATATAACTCCAGAACAGATGAAAAAAAAAAAATAGAACAGACTTTAACAAGGAGGTTGTGAAAAGTTTTAAAAGCTAATATCCAAAATTTTCAGTTATATTTTTAAAATTTTAATGATTTCTAACCAGTTTTTTTTTTTATTCGAATGTGGCTTCTAATCGAACTATATTGCTATTCAAGGTGAGCGTTATGTCGATTTCTTAACTTTGCAAATGTTTAATTTCTCGGATGAGTTGCAAGCAAATATTAGATAGAGTGAAAAGTTTTAAAGAATTTATAGTTAGTAATTTTTTGTTTTTTATGAGAAAATAACAAAAACCGTTAAAAAAAGGTTACAATTGGCACAAAGTTTGAAAAATATATGATACAGGTAAATATTATAAAAATGATCAAGGTGAGTTTATGTATTACAAAAAGAAAAAGTTTCAGAATATCATGCTTTTGAAGAATTGTCCAAATTGATCTCATTGATATTTTTTTAATAAACTTTTGAGCCTGAATCAAAGCGCTAACTTACTTAACTCAAAATTAATGAAATAAACCACGTATTTTTTAAGACATATTTTTTCTCTTCTATTATTGAGACGAAATTGTCAAATGAATGGTATGGTAATGCCTGCTGTGTATATTCGTTTGTAGCGGCCACTGAATTGTTAAAAAAAAAAATTTCATTTGCTACGGCATTGATTAAAAGTTTTCATGAAAACTCTCACCTGCAAAAATTCTCATTTTAAAATTTCACGAAACAAATTTTATTCACTATGTTTTGTATTTATAAGCTGACTTTACCGTTAAAAATTACTGTGGCATTGGAAATACAATAGGGGAGTCGAATATTAATTCCGGTTTTTAAAAAGGTTTGACACATTGTCGTAATTAAACCTATTATTCCCAATGCATTCCCAAGGCCTACTTGATAAATCGATCAGCCATGAAAATACAGCTCAGAAATTAGTATAACGGAAAGAAGAAGAACATTCTAAAACAATATAAGAAACAGTGAAATAAGGGCTCCAACTTAAAAACATGGAGTTAAAGAGAAGAGTTAAAAAAAATGAGTAAATTCAATCAAAGAGTTTTTTTTAGGGTATTTGTATGCAATGCATTTAATATACTGCAAACGCCCTCTATTTTGCAAATTCGCCAACAATGTTACCAATTCTCTGGTTAGTGTCTAGATAACGTCTTCTTTTGGGCCGATGGTGGGTGTGTCTGCTTGTACAATGTCCAACCGATCAAGACTGTGATTTATTGAGCAGTTTGTGGAACTTCCAAAATTTTGGATAAGTGCATACGCATACTTCCTGGAATAATGATAATGATAATGAGCCAACCATCAAAATAATTATTTATTCCTGGCATCTCTTATAATGTTCGATGAAGCATGTTCCACATTTAAATTTCAAAATTTGGCATCACCCGAGGGATTTTTCTTCAGGACTAGCCAATGTAATTGTTCTCAAAATATTCTATGATCTCGTCACATTTGAAATTTAAGTTTAAATGGATTCCCGGACATTTCCCCGACTACCCTTTCCCCAAATAAATTTTTCCGATTTTTTTATTATTATTTTTTTTTTTTATATATATATGATTTACGATGCATGGTTAAAAATATATTTCCATTCATGGTCAGTAACTCGAAAACCTATACCAAAATCAACAAAAAGAAACTTTTATAACTAATTTTTATTGTTCAAAAACATGTTATGCATATTTTAGAACTGCTCAGAACAAACATTCGAATTATCAGCAATGCATTGAGCTAAGTATGCTTACTTATATATCCTATGCTTATCATACTCAACATGTGATTTCTAAACAATGATGATTCTTTGTTTAGGTTTGAAACGCATGTGCTGTCATTCACACAATTCAAAACTACGAAGTGCAACATTTACTTTTTATGTTAAAATGGAATTCATTTCGACATCTCGAGGAGGTAGGCAGCCCTTTAAAGATGATTATATTTTGAACAAAAATTAATCTGTTTTCAACAGAAAGAAAGGTGAAGTGGGGTTGATTGTGATAAGAAAATTTTGATAATTTTGTTCGTCAACTGGGTGAACAAAGTCACGTACCTGATCCGGATAAAGTCAACGTAGAGAAGATACGTTCAAACATAAAAGGAGACGCGCGAATAACTAATTTGACAGCAAATAACATTGCTGCAACTGTAATATTGCTGGTGTCGACGATGGTACTCTCGGCAAGTTTCCAAGACTAGAAACTATTCGTCGTGATCTACAAAGACAGCGTGTGGTGCACGGAGCATATCCATCTATTCCGTATTTTAATGATACACTCACTCTTTAACATACCAAATCCCATGTTATAAATAACATGGCCCATTTCTCCAGTGCTATAACAACAATGCTGATCGTCTGTTAATGTTTGAAACTACAGTAAGGCTGAATTTTTTGCCAGAGGGTGACGATTGGTTCATGGATGGAACTTTTTCCACTGTTCACCAGAATTCTCAAAATTGTAGAGTGTTTATAGGTTGAAGGAAGGAAACTTCGTGGGTGCCTATGCACTTTTAATGAGTATGAGGCGTCAAACCTACGAAAAACTGCTGGCGAAAATTCGAACATTAACTAACAATGAAATTCCAAACTGTGTTATGATTGATTACGAACATTCAATGATAAATACATTCGGGCAAATTTATTCAGGTGTTCCCATAAAGTGCTGTTTTTTCATCCATGCAAAAGCATTTTCAAATGTTTTCAAGGCTCTGGCCTAGCACAACATTAATTAACTGACAATCAGTACATTGAGCTTTGTGCCTGTAGCTGAGCTTTGTGCCTGTAGCTGATATTATTTATGCTTGCCTTGTTAAGCGTTAACAGTAGAGTTTACGATGATCTGCCACGAACAAATAACCTGATAAAAGGTTGGCATAACAAATTCTCAAGCTCATTTTTACAATGCCATGCACATATCTGGTTGTATATTGATGGTTTAAAGAAGGATTCAACTCTAAATCATCACACAATGGATCAAGTTATTGCCATAGCGCCAGCCCACTCCAAAAAGCAGTTTATCGGGACATAAATGAATAAACGAATTCGAAGATAAGTAACGGCTTAACAGAATAATAACAAACTGTCGTTTTTGCGTGGAATAAGCTATAATCTAATGCAAAATTTTTGGAATATGTTGTATGATTTTATACAAGCAACTTTTATTGTTCCTTATTAATTGCGATTACTTATTTATTAACTCTTTACGGTTTGTTTTTGATGCATTCACGGTGAGAAAACTTCACTAAAAACAACCAATTAAAAATAAAATTCAACTTAATAATTTTTCCTCATTTGTAGAGAATACTTATTTATAAATAATAAAACGGTTTTAGAATATTCGTTCAGCTATTGCTAATTGAATAGTGCAGCAACTACTTTAAGTAAGGACTTTAAATTTTATTTTTCATTTTAATTTTTTATGTTGAATTATGATGTTCGAAATATTAAAGGGCGATTTTATATTTCTTTTTCTCATCTTGAGTATTAACTTTAGTGTCATAAATACAGAAAACTACCACTTGAAAGATTTTCATATCACAAACACCAAAGAAGACTATTACAAAGTTACCAAAGCAAAAACAAAGATCACCTGTCTACTAAAGTGTAGAAATAAAAATTTGTCATGCTTCCTTACAAATAATGGAGAATGTCTGGCATTGAAGGACAGTAAAGCTGTTGTATATGCTAAAAACAATGAAGAAAGAAAGGAAAAAGTTGTTGGCTTTCAAACGGTAATGTATTTAAATGTTTACCCAATTGTTTGCGTAATTTAAATTTAAAAAAAAAAAGTTACATTATTAGGCGAAACTTTATCTAGTGATAAACACTATTTTGACCTTTCAAACTCACTTGTTTGAATATACTTGAACAAGCTAAATATCGTCATTAAAGGTATTAAGTACTTTAAGATCCATATATTTTTTTTTGATTTCCTCATATGTTGTACTTTAAAATCTTTTGTTTTTATATCGGGATTTTAAGAAATTATTACCTCGCTGTTTTGTAAACGATATTTTGTAAAATATATTATCCTTATATATATAACAATTATTACAAATTATATATTATAAATTATTATATATATATATAATATATATAATTATTATATATATATATAACAAAAAATTCTAGTTTGTAGTAAGCAGTCACTTCAATTAATTGATGAATTCAATTAATAATAAGTAATTGTTTAATTGTAATTAAATAAATAAATAATATTAATTTATAATAATAATTAAATATATAAATAAATAATTCAATTAATGAATCATAATTATTTTTCCAACAACTTCTGTTAGATCTTTAACTAATATCTGCAACATACTTTGCCTAGTAGCTACTACTAACCTTGCCCCTCCCTTCCCACTTTTCCTATATGCGCCTTATTTGGTGTTTCCTACACATTGAGCAAAAAACACCTAATTTAACAATTGGTACAAAAAAATGATAATTTATTGCATTATAAAGATTTGTTAAGGTTTCTTTCAACTTTGAAAGGAGTAAGTTACCACGAAAAGAAAATGCTAAAATCAAAATTTTTAAGTGGAATTATTTTTAATTAAGAGACGTATTCATGACACGGTAGTATTTATACTGTGATTAATTCCCAATGAGAAAGTGTCACCTGCTAACATAATTGAACATGATTGAAACATAAGTAGGCCCGAAAGTATGCCACAAGTAATTTCTAAAAATTTTTTCATTTCTTTTTGCAAGAAACTCGTTGTTTTGTCTTCATTAATTAAATAAAAAACCCATTTCAATGTAAACCTCATACTCCCTAATGATTTTGTTTTTCTTGTAGAACAGAGTTATTAACAATGTTAAATGCGCGTGTTCACTTTATTTTCTTTTATCATAAAAATTTAAATACAAGCGCAAAAAATATATATATATATATATATTTTTTTTTTAAATTTAAACTTTCCATTTCTTATATTTTGGTTCTATACCAAATAAAAACTCGTCCCAATTTTTACCAAATTAATGATAAGTTCTATATACCAATATTTCAACTTTTAAAGAGAATTATTCTATGATGCATATTACTTGCTAGTTTGATCATTATTATTGCGTTTAGATTTCCAAACCTACTAAAAAGGCTGATAGATGTAGACAAGCTCTAGGTAAATAAAATATTGATAGATTTAGGCATGCTTTGGGTAGGTAAAATATTGATGGTTGTATACATGCTCTGGGTAAGTAAAAGACTGATAGATGAAGGTATGCCTTGGGTAGGTAAAAGATTGGTAGATATAAACAAGCTTTGGATAGGTAATAGAATTTAATTACTCATACGAAAATCTTGTTTAAAGAAATTCAGAAAAAAGTCTTGACTAAAACGAATACTAGAATTTTATAATTGTTCCGTGCAACGCCTTATATGAGTATGTTCAAATTTTGTGAGAGGTGTTAAAGTGCGCAAAGGTAGTCTAGGAAAGTCTCATTTACTGATAGCATTAAATAAACTAGATATATAGATAAAACAGTCTACAGTATGTATTGATGACATCACCTATTGCAATAAATGTATATTAACAAAAAAATTATAACATTAAAATCAATATTTTTTTTCCGTGTTATTTTTAATCAAAATTACGCCATTGGCATTTGTTGCGCCATTAGTCACTTTTTTCAGCAGAATTTTATTATTTGTTTATCTGACGCGCGTTGACGTTTTTATGTAACATTGAGAACCTAAAGTAGAAGCTAGTCGATATTTTTAGTGCGTTTTTGAATTTCAACTATACTACTTGAATTGTAAACTCAAGTTTTAGCCTCCATATATTTTTCCTCGTCTGATATCTAATCATAAGTAAGCATTGTGAAAACATTCTTACTCCTGATCTAGTAGCGTCATCCTTTATACGGTATGTCGTGGCCTTTGACAGTAAGCTGTGTTTACATTAGACTTTAACATGCTCCTTTTTCTATAAAACAGTAATTTCAAAAAATAATTTCTTTTTTGAAAGTCTCTGGGCACTTTTTTAACTTTTCAAACTAGGGCGTCAAAAAATATTTTCTGCAACCATGATTGAGCTTAATTTCAGCAGTTCGTTTTTTAAGGGTTACTTCTTTTTTAAATACACTGTGTCCCGTGTCATTTTTGATAAGTAGTTGTTTGAGATCCCTGCTAACCCTTCTCTATGTATGGTAACAATTCAAGATCAAGGTTAATATTATTCTAAAAGAAACAACAACTTTGAAGTTGCTAAAAACTCACAAAAAAGCTCTATTCATGTTTTCAAACTTGCATCACAATAAAGCTGCCTCATCTGTAATAGTATGAAAAGAACTTAGTTATTTTTTCTACACTTCTGACGGTCATAAGAAAATGCTCATCCGGGTAATTCTCTAAATGTAATTCTTACATGAAATTTTATAACAAAATTTAAATCACTAAATATGGCATTATAAATTATGCGCTGTCTCTTTTTTAGGATTTGAGGGAAAATTCTCATTTTTCGATTTTCCATTTCATGTTGATTTAAGAAACAGTTAGAGACAAAAAGAAAAAAGAAAAGAAAAAAAAAAAAGACAAAAGAAAAAAAAAATATAAACAAATATTTTTTCAGTATTTAATATGTAAGATTTATATTTAATATCTATATATTTAAAATTTATTCTCGTACACCTTTATACACCTGATTTTTTTGACGATTCAGTCTTCTATAAGATTTTTTTGTCTAATAGAATTTAGGGGCATGTTTCATGTATATTTTCACCCAGGTGTAAAAATGTTTGAGATTACATGAGTGTTGACATGAGTGTTGACCCGGACGAAATTTTTATATTTTACCCAGTAGAGAAGCTTTTTCTCCATAAAATATGTTTGATTTTTTGACTTTATAGTGACGATAACTAACTCGTTGAGAAATTTTAATTTTGCCTAGGTGCGAAATTTCAAATCCCTTTAAAAGTTTAACCACTAAGAGTTTTTTAACAATAAGTAGCGATGAACTCGTACTACGGAAAGTTTCAACCCGCATGAGATTTTTTGTCCAAAAATTTCAACTTTATGACTCACAAAATGTTGGAACTTTTTAAAAATTTAACCTGCAGAAATCGAAATTTTTTATTATATTGAATTTTTAAATTGTATATGTTCAAAGGTCAAAAAATGAATTGCTGTTGTTTTGGAAAGTTTGTTCAAGAGACTAAAAATTAAAATCATGACAGTAAATCAGTTGCTGTCTAAAGTTTAACTTTTTTCCGGTTTGAAAAAAAAAATATATATATTTAAGTATATGGAATTTCATTGCTTACTATTGTTTCCAATGATATAGAAGGTATAGTGCTTTTAAACTGTTTTATATTCTGGGAATTCAGTAATGGTTGTAATTTTTTTTCAGATCGTTGTTTCTGGATTGGAGATTTGAATATAACTGGTAATAACCTCATTAGAAATATTCCAAAACTACAAGCTGAATACACGGTTTATTTTGAAATATTTCCGACCGAATATATAAAAGGAATATTCACCAATGTAATTCATTTAACAATTGGTGGTAATAGTCAAGCTCATGGAGACAGAACTCCAGGTGTATGGATGAAAAACGACGAATCTGGCACTGTAATCGTTCATACTACCATAAATGGCAACCATAATGCCAAATTTGAGGTTCTACCCATATCATTAAAGCAATGGTCAAAAATAGAAATATCACAGAAATATTACGGAAATGATATTTATTATTTCGATATAAAGATTAATAAGATAACTGGACTAAATATCGTCAATAATGACGTAGCAAGTTTTGAACAGGTAAAAGTATACGCATCAAATGCTTGGTACCCAAGTCAGCCAGGTTTTATTAAAAACTTTTATGTTATCAATGGAGTTCACTAAAACAAAAATTAATTCGTAAAAAGAAAAATATAAGATATATACATACACGGCTTAAAACTATAGCATTTTTATTCGATAAAAAACGGGTTACATGTGAATTATGTTTTTGCAGCTGCTCGTTTAATCCATAAATTAGGGTTTCTAATTCATCATATCAGCACCAAGCAAACTAAATTATACTCTTTTCCTGTCATTTTAAAAATGAGAACAGGTTTTGGAAAAGATTCGCTGCAAGGGATTTTGAGATTAGACATAACACTGACTTGAAGAGGTTAAAATAAAGGCACTAATATATCCTGCCATATATCCAACCCATACTAGAGTAGAAAGAGATGTTAAACAAAGAATTTTGCTGATTATGAAATAAGTGAGGTTACTGGCGATACACATAGTTAGATGAAATTGGCGTTAGAAGTATTTATTTTATTTTTCCTCCGGACCACTTTGGTGAGATCCCATGAATGAAATAATTCATTTCTTTATCTCTTGAATGAAGCTGTTCGAAGTTTAACTTGTGTTTAACTGCCTACCACCTCGGATTTATTTTTGCGCCAATATATCCCTAAGCTAGAAATGAAAAAGCTAGCTGATCGCATATTCTCAAGAATATTCTAAACAAAATTTCTGTGCGCTATTTTACTAAATATTTCTGAGTTCATATACAAGGATACATAACTAACAATTTTCATTGAAATCGTGTGTATTAATTTTCGTTAACAATTGTTACTACATTAGCCAACAAATAACTTATGCCTTATATATATACACTATTAACGTCTACCCAATTATTTTTCCATTCTCCTTAAGTTGGTACAGTAAAATATCCAGTAATCAAAATTATATACTATAAAAATAACATTTAACACGTTTCAATACAAACAAACTGAAAAACTTACACAGGGACTTACAAACATGCACGCACACACAGACACAATTAAACAAGTAACGAAATATTTCTGAATAATAACTACCAATTTAGAGAAAAGACGAAATGAAAAGAAATGTAAATCTAGAATTTCATAAAAACTAACAATTAGATAAAAATTAATCATTAAATTGACGTATTGAGAATAAAAATTCATCGAATATAATCTCTCTCTCTATCTCTAATCTCTCTCTCTAATCTCTCTCTCTATCTCTCTCTCTATCTCTAATCTC
>JAUZNK010012092.1:0-23342 GCA_035046665.1 Euphysa ruthae
ATCATCATCATCATCATCATCATCATCATCATCATCATCATCATCATCATCATCATCATCATCATCATCATCATCAACATCGTCATCATGATACAGAGTCAATAAGAAAATTCAACACCTTATTTTCAACTGTTAATTTCACATTAAAGTTAACAAGACAAGTTGCCACATGAAAAAGATCACACTATTGTGTTTAATGACGTCAGACAGAAAATTTTTCGCTGCTACAATGATTCTTAGAATGATCCTCACGCAAAATATAAGGTAAGGAGGATCAGAAGTTTGCGATCAATTGATGAATCGGTTATATTTTCGACTAACGTTGTTTTAAACGACAATATCGCTCAAAATGTACATTTTCTTTGCATATATTGCAAATTTTACCTTTTGCAGGACATGGCTTCTGATGTGGGTCGTTCCGCTTCCCCATATCTAAGGCATGTTTTATTAGTTTGATTACTATCTCTTCTTGCTCTTTTGAAATTTTTCTTACCATTTTGGTTATTTTGGTTGTGCTTTGGCTGGAACCAGGAATTTCTGAACTTTACACTAATAATTGGCTTTTTCTTCCAAACTAGCAGCCTGAACATTTTCGTCTTCAACTGTTATCGCATAGACTAAAAGTTCCTGCAAAGTGACTTTCTGATTAGTAAAACTTGATCTACGGATTTTGTTGTTGTGAGTAGCCAATTTAATCTGTTGTTTAATTCAGCGTTTAAAACTCTCTTGAAAATCACATTTTGAAGCCTGCTTTCTTAAAAGAACATAAAACTGGTGTATCTTCTCGTCTTTTACTTGTTTTAGTTGACAAAAGTTATAAACTTCAAACCTAACATTTGCTTTCGTTGTGAATTGGTGATCCAAGAGCAATAAATGATTTTCATGATTTTGGTCTGAACCATGAGCTATCCAACTTTTGTAAATGTTAAAGTCTGCTCACCGACATTATTTAATTACTTCTTTAGCTGAAAATTCACCTTCTCAAGATAATTTTTTAAGAAACAGCAAGTTTCCAATATTTTGAAAGTTTATTTTGGAAAACTTTTAACTTACTAAAGCTTTTACAAAGAGCATCACATAGATGTTCTAATACAATTTCAGGTTACTATCCTACACTTAACTTGAAATTGCTAATGAATTTAGTTTTAAGTACATTAATGAGAAAACGATTAAGTCTATTATAGAGAACAATGAATCACCAGGCTTTGATGACATTTTTTGAATGTTTTTGAAAGGTTGATGTGCCTCGTAGCACCTCTAACACAAATTGCGAATCTTTCTAATTATACAAATATTTTTCCAAATGAATGCAAAATAGCAAAAATTATTTCATTATATAACTAAAGTAGAAAGAACGACCCAAAAAACTGCAGGACAATTTCACTTTTACCGAGAATTTCAAAAATTTTTAAAAACTTTATTGAAGCGCAAACTAGAGATTTTATGGGGAAAAAAATATTATTTATGACCTGGATTTAGGAAAGGACTTTGGACCGATATATGTCTGTCCTAGGTTTCTTTTTTATATAAATGAGCTGCTAACTACTTCTCTATGCAGGTGACTCTTGACATATTTGTAAACACAAGGGTGTTAAACACAAGGGTGTTAAACACAAGGGTGTTAAACACAAGGGTGTTAAACACATTGAATTTCAGTTCAATAAGAACTTTTCAAGTCTCTGTGAATGGTTTATGGACAATAAACTTTGTATTCACTTGGTGAAAATAAAATAAATGCATTCTTTTTTCAAGTGAAACTAAAGCTAAAACTGTTAGCGGTTTTGTTATCGACTTTAGAGGTGTATGCATTAATCAACCTACATCTGTCAAGTACTTGGGTTGCATGTTAGACGAAACTTTAATTGGCCAAGCAAAAATTTTTCTCTATACCACGCATTAACTCAATCTCATTTTGACTATGCCTGTACCACCTGGTATTTAGTTTTAAACGAATCAATAAAAAACCGATTAAAACTGCTCAAAATAAGTGTATCCGTATTTGTCTTCACTTACATAATATATTCCATATCGGCACGGATAAGTTCAAAGAAATTAGTAGGCTTCCTGTTGAAATGAGAGTTAACCAATGCATAGCTGCTCATTCTTTTAAATTCTGCCTCAACCCTAAATTTAATTACATATCTGAAATATTCAAACTATCTGACACCCCTTTAATTCCATTGCGAAATAGTGATTTGAAATTTATGCTCCTCTACATAAAACAAATGGGGAAAAAGATTAAAAGGTCCCTCGATAGAAGTTTAGAGAGATTGTCAACCAATCATGAATTTTCTAACTTCCTCATCAGCAATAATACTGTTAATAGAACTTAATAAATCCAATTCAAGATTCTTAAATACTTAAAAATCAATACTGAAATCAATATCATTCAGATAATGCAGAGAGCAGAAGTTTAAAGAAATTTTTAAATCAAAATACTTATTAATTATTATTAAATTATTATCTGGAAGAATAATCAGTCGGTCCTCTTAACTGAGTTGCTACTGATTACTATTTTTGGAGGTTAAATTGGTCTTTTTGTTGGAAATTTTGTTGCAAATATTGTCGAAAAACCATCAAAGTTATTCCCACAAATTTGTTTGCTTTGATCACAATCTATGAATCCAATATTAATCAGGAAGACATAACTACTATAAATTACCATTAGTTAACCACCCCGAATGCTATGTGAACTCACTGTGAATTAATTTACTTTACGTAAGGTATAATAATAAATTAAACTTTTACTATAACAACCCAAAATAAATCGAAAGCAATTAAAAGTCCAAAGAATATGGTAAACAATAAATTCGACGATATAAATGACGATATAAGGCATTGTGACCTAGTGGTAGCACATTTTTTTGATAATATTACAGTGAATTGTAATGGGAAACATCGTGGGTTCAAATCCACTCGAGAAAGATAACAGAATTTTCTTTATCGATTGCTGCCGTAGCACAAATGGAAGCTTTAAATTGAGCCATGGCCCAATTCGATGATAACATCTTTCAGATCTTCTTCCGAATTAAAAGTTTGAAAATCGAACACAATCAAAAAATATATACACAATCTTGAAAAAAAAAAGTCTTATTGAGGAAAACACGCGACTCCATAAAAAAGTTGACCGCCTTGAATGTTGCTTGATGAAGGTTGAAACTGATTGCTATGCTACTGTACAGTACTCCAAACAGGATAACTTAGAAATAAATGGTATACCAATATTAAGGTGATAATAAACTTGAGCAAACTTTGCTCAATATACTTAATGAGATCGATGTAGCAGTTGATCCCAAACCTGCCGTCGCATGTCATAAACTACCAAGTAAGACTGCTCAGAAATCTACAATAATTAGATTTATTAATCGGGAGATCTGTGAGAAAGTGTTCGCCAATCGCAAAAAGTTGAAGGACTGCGACAAATCAGTTATTGACTTGACCACTACAAAATCATTAATTAACGACAGCTTAGCTTCTTGCTATAAACGAATGACATAAATATTTCGAAAATTTAAGTGGACAAAGGGAATTATAGACGCCTAGACATTTAATGGAAATGATTATATGCCAGTTAGTGGTGGTGATAACACAATAAAAGGTGTCCAGGGTACTACCATTGCGACGAATTTTCCTGACATCTTGTTTGACGATTAGCTGAGTATGAATTTATTGATTTATTGATTTATTTAACTTTAAACTATACCCAAACTATTTTTTGTCTCTTCTCTTTTCACACAATTATTTGTTTGCTCTGCTAATCTTTGAATTTAATACGATTTTTTGTCTCTTCTCTTTTCACACAATTATTTGTTTGCTCTGCTAATCTTTGAATTTAATATGATTTTTTGTCTCTTTTCTTTTCACACAATTATTTGTTTGCTCTGCTAATCTTTGAATTTAATACGATTTTTTGTCTCTTCTCTTTTCACACAATTATTTGTTTGCTCTGCTAATCTTTGAATTTAATATGATTTTTTGTCTCTTCTCTTTTCACACAATTATTTGTTTGCTCTGCTAATCTTTGAATTTAATATGATTTTTTGTCTCTTCTCTTTTCACACAATTATTTGTTTGCTCTGCTAATCTTTGAATTTAATATGATTGGCATTACGGAACCTAACATAAAAAGCCATACTCGTACGAGAGCTATAATTGAAGTACTAGGATACAATATTGTACACACATCTACTGAATCTTCACATGGTGGTATCCTCCTATACATATTTGTTAAACTAAATTATCATCATAAATAAGACTTGACTTAAATATAATCATGTACAAATCTTTATAGCTAAATTCCACTTTTATTGAAATTTCATGCCCCAAAAAATCTTGCATTATTATTAGATGCATTCATTGCCACACGATAATATCCATATATGATTTTAATGACATTCACAATTCTCTTCCACTTCAAAAGTTATCTTTTGAAAACAAAATTTTATCACTTATCAGGCGCTTTAATAGTGACCATCTAAAATCTGATTCTAGCAAAGAAATTGTTGAAAATTTTACTTCACTCACCTCCAGTAACTTTCTGCCCATATTGCTCTTCTTACTAGCATAAATCATCGATCAAAAACTCTCATAGATAATATTTTAACAAACTCTATAAGTTTTAATATTTTATCTCGAAATTTTATATCATCAATATCTGACCATTTACTTCGATTTATACTCTACATTGACATGAATGAAAATTTCTTTCCTCGCAAGCACAACATCAATCGTAGAGGCATATTTAAAATGGACAGTGAAAACTTCCTTTTTAAATTCAGAACTATTAACTGGGACACTGTTGTTGATCTCGGTAAGAATGATCACAATCCAGCATTTAAATCTTTCTTTCAAAAACTCAATTTTTTTCATAACAAATTGAGTGTAGTGATGTAGATTCAGCGAACCTTACACGACATGATATAAGACTTTTATTTAATTTGTGAATATGGGATTTCCTGATAAGTTTTCCTGAAATAATATACTCAAATATTTAGTACATTTCGAAGGGAATACACCAGTACCATAAAGTATTTTACTAACATCAAAGTTGTCCCCTTTATTCAGATACTAGTAAATATTATTATCTATTATAGTTTTATTTGAGTTCAGTGAAATTCTTTTGGCATTAAGCCAATTCGTTAGACCATTCAAATTAATATTGATACGATTGACCATGTTTTTGATAGACTTGTTAATTTGGAGTAAACTTGTACCATCTGCAAAGTGATGAATAATGGAGTGTTTGATACAAATAGTTAGATCAACCTTATATAAATGAAACGAGAGAAGGCCTAGTACAGATCCTTGAGGGACGCCATATTTTATTGAACGAAGTGTTGTATAGGAACCATTAATTGAGACATACTGTGTACGATCATGAAGGTAAGAAGGAAAACAATTGTTTGCAGAATGTTGAATCCCATAATAATCAAGTTTATTGGCTAAAATATCATGGTTAACACTATCGAAATCTTTTGAAGTAAAATGTTTGGCTCTAAGACAAAATTGTAGAACATAAAGGCAATTATAAACAGAGAGAAATTTATAGAATTATGAGTACATAAGATTTTCAAGAATTTTACTAATGTTAGAGAACAGAGAAATCGGACGATAGTTTTCAGATTTCAATCTGGAATCCTTTTTAAAAATTGGTGTAATAGATGCAGATTTTAAGATTAATGGAAATATTTCACTAGTGAACTAAAAATAGTCTAGCAAGTTTGGGAGAGAGTTGATAATTTAGTAGATATAAAATTTGTGTGGGAATCTTGTTAGGTCCTAGTGTTTTGCTTACTTAAAGATCGCTAATTAACTTTTGCATTTCAGAGTTGAATACAGGTAAAATAATAAAGAGTTTATGTTAGGCATTTTAAGGTATAAAGTAAAATAAGTGTGATCTGAATGAATATTTTTTTGAAGTTTCTCAGTAATGCTGGTAAAATAAATGTAAAATTTAATGGCTATAATTTCGAGATCATTACTGGTTTGATTAACAATTAAAATACAAGAAGTGTGAGATTTTTATGATCACACAGGTTAATGAGATTTTTAATCTTTCCACTTTTTTCAGGTTGAAAGCGTGTTTAGAAAGTAATTAAAGGTAATCTTTCTTACTCTGTCTACTAAAAGAAATATTTCTAAATATTTTGAATTCAGTCTCTAAATTTTAATTTAGCGTTGTGTCGTTTTGACTCTGTTTATCTTTCCTTGAATCCTGTTGCGACGTTTAATAGAATTAATCATGTCGGGCGTTATCCAGAGATTCAAACGACTTTTAAAATCCTTGTTACTGAATTTTTTGATAGGGAAAAACTATTGAATTTTTGAATGAAATATTAAATGTTAGATCCCCGATAAGAATACAATTTTATTTTCAAAAGCTAGCTTTTGAAGTAGGAGAGGTAGTTGAAGGTTATCAATATCATATATTGACATAATCGGATGTCGATAAATGCATCCAACAGTAATGCGAGATTTCTAAGGACAAAAGTGGACTCAAGCAATGAAGATTTGTACATGATTTTATATAAGTCAAGTTTAAGATAATAATTTAGTTTACCAGATATATATTGGAGTCTATCAAAATGTGAAGATTCATTAGGTGAGTGTTCAATAGTGGTTATCACCACTACTAAATTGCATATAAACATTTCATTTTTATCTCTAGTTATCTACAATTTCCTTTGACCACTTTAATTTTCGACATATCCATATCATTTCTTTATAGTAAGGAGTTAAGCTGTCATTAATAAAATGCTTTTAACTGGTCAAGCCAATAACTGATACCTTAAATTTTTTGTGATTGGCGAATGCTTTCTCAGCAGTCTTACTCGGCAGCCTATGACATGCGACGGCAGATTTTGGATCAACTACTACATCAATCTCTTTAACTGTTTTGAGCACAGTTTGTTCAAGTTTATCTTCACCTAATGATGTGGGTATAGCGTTTATTCCTTAGTTATCATATTTGGAGTACAGCATATTAACACAGCAAAAAGATTCAACTTTCATCAATCAACATTCAAGTCGGTCAACTTTTTTATGGAGTCACTTGTTTTCCTCTATAAAACTTCTTTTTTTTTTTAGTTTTTTTTTTAGATAGCAATCGTCCTTTATGTCATCGAATCTATTGTTCATTATATTCTCGAAACTTTTAATTGTTGTCGCTTTATTTTGATTTGCCATAGTCAAAAGTATATTGAGTTAATAAGTTCAGTAAAGGTTATTTTGTAACGGTGTTCAAATAAAACTGAGGGTGGATAATTATTGGTAATTTATAGTAGTTATGTCTTCCTGATTATTATTGGATTCATAGATTGTGATCAAAGCAAACAAATTTGTGGGAATAACTTTGATGGTTTTTCCACAAAATTTGCAACAAAATTTGCAACAAAAAGACCAATTTAACCTCTAAGAATAGTAATCAGTAGCAACTTAATTAAGAGGACCGACTGATTATTCTTCCAGGTAATAATTGAATAATAATTAATAAATATTTTAATTTAAAAATTTCTTTAAACTTCTGCTTTCTGCAACGTCTGAATGATAATGGTTTCAGTATTTAATGATTTTTAGGTATTTAAGAATCTTGAATTGGATTTATTAAGTTCTATTAACAGTATTATTGCTGATGAAGTAGTTAGAAAATTCATGATTGAAACGACGACGATTTTGACGTCACCACTCTTCAAGGTAGTCTATTGAAAACTTGTGACACACTAAAGTAGTTCAATCATATATAAAAGCGAATCAAAGAAATAGGCGGGAAAAAGCCTTATGCCAAATGATAAAATCGTCTGCAAGCTACTGATAGTGTATCCCGTAACACAGTGTTTGCCAGGAAAGGTAGTTTTCTACGTCCAGACGTGTAAAGACACGGTTTTAAGGTCAGCAATGGCGAATTGAAATTGGTAGGCTTCTTACTCACAGAAGTTCCAGAATTATTTTGGCTTTTAAATTTTAAGTTTGTCACATGAAATATGAATTTTTCATTTGTCATCTTTCACCAACCAACCAAATCTTTTATTATAATGAACATTGCTTAAGGTTTCGCTTTATTTTTCTTCAAAGTCGACAAGATAGCTGAATTCAATCTATTTACGTCTACATCAGTCGGTAAATTATTTAATCCGAAGAGCTTCTCAACATTTAAAACTAAAGCATCATATCCTGCACCAATTCGAACATCTGATGGCGAGAATTATGCTGTACATCGAAGTGCTTAATTTAAATATTGCTGACAAAGAGCACATTTTTCCCTAGTATTTTTTTTCTGAAAACTCATTTTTACATACTTAGTAACACCTGTCGATTTTTGAAGTTCTTTATAACGATATATTTGGTTGAGCTGTTTGGCGAAAAAATATTTTTCATTCTACTTCAGCTTTTTTATACGAAGTCAAATAGTTTCACAGTATTTAGTCATGTCTGTCTATCTATCTGTCTGATGTATATAAAAGAGCTCCACCTTTCAAACTTTCAGAAGGACAATGTCCAATGTTTTGATTATTAATATTAATATTCCTGACCAAAATCAGCAGCTAAGTTTTCAGAAGATATTAATACGAGTGAATCATTGCTGTTGGAATGTTGAACCATTGACCATGGGCTTTCAAGCGTCACACCCGAAAGATATAAAATAATTCGTCGTTTCGATGTAAACCAAAAGGTCAAATTGACGTCAGAATTTCGACGTCTCAACAACACCTATGTGTCATTTGACGTCACAATTTTGACGTTGTAAACAACGTCTATGTTTGGCGGATCATTTGACGTCAAAATTTCAACGTGGTAACGTCGTTGAAATTTCATCAATTACATCACGTCGACAATTTCGACGACGTTCCGACTTCTATTTTACATTTTAAATGCAACTTCGGACATTTCGACGTTGCATTTAGGTCATGCGATGTTATAACTTTTTATCGACGTCATTTAGACGTCGGAATGACGTCGTGTGCCGGCTGGGAACATTTTCTCAGATGATTTTAGAAAATCTATTATCTATAACCATGTTACTTTTTGTTGTAACTCTAGTGAGCCTAATTATATGAGGCTAGAGAGAATTGGATGTTATTAAACCAATAAACTTGGCTGTATCTGGCTGGTTTTTGTAATTAGTTAAACTGATATTGAAATCTCCAAGGAGCATGATTTTTTTTGTTACTTCCATATTTGGATGTATATAGACCGTCCATACGATGATATTTCTGCATGTATTGTTTAAAATTTCAACAAAAGTTGATTTTAATTCAGGTTTTATGCTTAGTGTTAAATCATCTCGCAGTTTATAGTCATACCTGTCTGATATATATGTTATAATTATAAATATTTATATTCTTGTTTGTTAAAATATTTTAAATACATTTTGTCTCTGTTATCCCTATAAAGTTAAGTTTTTTACCTAGCACTGATAGCGTAGATGTAAGATCATCGTGATGAAATCTGGAAGGAATATTCAAGTGCATAATAGATAAATTAATTTTTAATTTTGTTAACATTTTGACTCTGATCCATTTTTCAGTTGCCACCTGCTGGGCGTTAATATTCATTTACATATATCAGAATTTTTTTTTTTTTTTTCATGTTTAAAAAAATTCACTTTTTTGTACAACATTCAATTTTTGAGCAAAATTTAAACATGAAAAAATGGTGGAATCTCCTTGTAAATGTTTATAAACTTCATAACATAGTACTTAATATATATTATGGTAAATAAGTAAAACATGAAAAAACAAAAAGATATCCATAGACACACTATAAATATTTTCCATGCAATAATGTCCAAAAAAAAACATCTTGACATAAAATCTGAGGATCCAACAAATAGTTTATGCAAGGTAACTTCATTTCTTGATGACTTGGAAAACAAATTTAACACAAATTACATCCTTGGACAGAATATTGCCGTTGACGAATACTTTTCATTGTAGAAAGGAAGTTTGAAATTTCGGATATATATATATATATATATCGAAATTGGATATCTTCTTAGCTTCATAATATATACTGGAACGTTGTATGTTCCACCACTTGCATTATTCAAAAAATCCACTGATTAATTTCGAACAATTCGTACAAGAAGAAAGTCTTCCCACCGATTTCTGGACCTGGAAACATTGAAAATTTTGGGAAATGAACCCATTAGAAAATATTATGATGGTCGATTGATAATAATGCGTTGGAACGATGCTTGTAAAACGAAATCTAACAAAATTGTGTCCATTGATGTCCACAAAAAATATTGGAGTGCATGAGAGGATGCAATCAAAGGTTATAATAAGACTATGGGCGTTGCAGATGCATTTGGCCGGTGTATCATGACGTAATCAATCCAGCCTAAAAGATTAATAAATGTTACCGAAAAATATTCTTTACAAGCTAGTGTGAAAGACCTCTGGCGATGGAGATTGCGACGAACAATTTCCCAGAAAATTAACAAACAGGATATAAAAGGTTATCATAATCAAATAAAGTTTAAAAATTACCTGAATTTACATCACTTTCAAAACCAGAATCATTTTTTTGATCGCTGAAAAAGTTTCTAATATCTGTTTCTGTGAGTTTCTTCTTCTTCGAAACCATTTAAAAATTAAAATTTTAATAAAATTTTAAAATTAAATTCACTAAAATTCAAATGTGTCTTGACAGTGTTTTCTTTATCTAAATCTCTTGAAGTTAGATTTTTTTGAATAAAAATTTTTTCATGCCGTTTTTAAAAACTTAGTTTATTGGAATCGTAGAGACATAGTTTTGCCACTTTGACTCGATTATTCAGGTAACATAGAAAAACGCCATATGATATACTTCGGATCCTGCCAGAATGCAATATGGCGGACCTCGGAGTGTAAAGGTTAATAACTTGATAAAAACTCTCATCTTAATATCATTCTACATAATCAGGATCCATGGAGCCAGTAGGGCTCTATGAATTGTACTGCAGATCAGTGGAAAGAAATAAACGGCATTATGTGAATTATATAGATAGTGGGGAAACTTTTTTTCTTTTTATTAAGCCGTATGAATAAAGCGGTGAAATTAAAAAGTTAAAATGCATCGGCCATGTTGAAAAGTTGCTCAGAAACAAAAACAGGTGTCGAAAGCTAGTCAATAAATATCGTGGTCAGAAACAGGTGTCGAAAGCTAGTCAATAATCAATAAATATCGTAGTCATAAACAGGTGTCGAAAGCTAGTCAATAAATATCGTGGTCAAAAACAGGTGTCGAAAGCTAGTCAATAAATATCGTGGTCAAAAGCTTAGATGGGAAAGGATTTTCTGGCGCGGGTCGATTGACCGAAAAACCAATCAACAAGCTTCAAAATTGTTTTGGAATCGCAATACAGCAGAATTTCGAAAAAGAAAACTGCTTTAAGAAGTGTATTTTGGGTGGTATTGTTTCACAATAGTGCGATGAGTGAAGAAAATGGAAGAAATTTTCACCAGTTTTCCATCATCTTTTTAAGGTAGTGTTTAAAAATCAACCAATCAAACATCGTTGATTTTTAAATGATCGCTTGTGATGTTTTCAAACCATGTTCAAGAGTTTTTTAACAAGAAGCGAATAGTGTTGTAACCAAGTTGTTAGATTAGATTACTTCCTATTAATCTTTTGAATAAGTATTGAAAAAATTAGTTGATATATATTTTGAGGTTTTGAAAATAAGGATTAAAAATTTTATTAATTTGGCTTTTTTGCTTAGTAAGCAAGAGAAATATATATATATATATATTTTTTTTTTAATTTATAAATCTGGGATTTATAAATTAAAGTAAAACTCTCGCTCTTATATAAGACAATCGCACATATCTCTCTCACGCCCACATTCACTTTAACACCACCTTGAATGATTTTTCTTTTCTCAAAATATATTTCTGTTTAAAATATATCTTTTTGTTTTTATAGCAAATTTCCGTCTTATAAATATGCTTTTGTTTTTAGAATATATTTAGTTTTTTGATAAATATTTCTTTTTGTAAAAACATAAAAAACAATAAAAATGGAAGGAAAGTTTCAAATTTTCGTCCATTTGTTTCAAGTATTTTTGGAAAGCTGCCAATCAAATCTTTTTTTCAAATGATTTTGCTTAGATAGTTAATGCTGAATGTTAACTCACCGTCCCCCTTTGTCTCAAATCTTCTTGTTACTAAGAATTAACCTTTGCCATCAATTTTCCAAGATACTTTATTAATAAATTAACCTATAGCTTTTAGAAGAAGTTCAGTTAGGTTTAATTCGTTTTTTAAAGGTTTGTTATAAAATCAGAGGAGGTGATTTCCCAAACACCAACAACTTCGATGGTGTATAACTATTTATCTTATAACTTAACATGGTGATAAACCTTGGAAAAAAGGTTGTTTTTTTTATACTTCAAATTTGCATATTAGTGGGCCGCATGTGATAGGTTTTACGGAACCCTTCACGAATTTTGAGAAGAAACTATTTGTTAAACAAAATTCAACGAGAGTTTGGAAAAAGTTGTCGAAAAATTTGTAACCTCAATATTATTGAATTGTGACGTCATTTTGTGACGTCACATATACTAATTAAAACTTTTTAAAGAATTTTTAAATTTTTATTTTGTTTAATGAAATTTTTAATTCATTAAAATTTTCAAATCAATATTTTGACTAATAGCTTATTTTTAAATACCCGTAAAACATATTTTTAGGTAATTTAAGAGTTTAGATTGTTTTTATATGACTTTTCAGAGTCAAAATAGTGAATTTAATATAACACAGTAATACTAGTGGGAACATAAAAAAATAATACTATAATAAATTTTTTACACATCATAAAGAAGTCTAAGTTGATATCTTGCAACAAGAATTTTTCGTTTCCCCGTTCGATAGTACCATCTAGTAAATTTTCGCATGTTTCTTGACACCCACACAAATCTGTACAAATCTGTACAATTCTGTACATTCTTTACACGTCCACATCATTGATATTTAATTTTTCCATACAAAACTGAAATCGTAGAAGTAGCCGCTTAAACTAAAAATATTGATTTTTGCTTTGTTGGTTGTTCTGTCTGGAGAGAAAAGATCCCTTAATGTGTTATGAATAATTTGAAAGTTATTTTTGATATCACATTTCTATATAAACAAAACTTTACAAGGATGTGCAAATAAACACGAGAAGAGAAACTGTGTAGTTGTTTGAAGTTCATGTCGCATTGATAAAGAATAAGGCGTTGTTATACATTTAGTTTTGTTATTAATTCGATCAGAATATATTTATTAGGTATTAAATTAGTTTTATTATTACATGCGTTCCTTTTTTTCATCCTCCAGAGAGCCAGTTCTTCTTTAAAAAATATTCTCTTTTTTCATTTTTTGTTTTTTTTAACTTTACATGCTTTATCTATTCATTAACAGTCATTACAACAGAATGTTGTTAAAGAAATGAAGTACTCCACTAAAAAGGTTTTTTGACTAGTTACATATTTTACTACTTCTCTTTCGTTCATTTTACATTTTCATTTGTTGTTGGCACCGCCTTTACTCAATAAACATCCTGGGTAATTATTCAAAAATTCAAACCTAATAAAGAATGACATGGTAAAAGTTCGTGTTTTTTGTTTAATTTCATTTGAACTCATTTGGATTATATAGCACTCAAATAATGGGTTATGATTATGGGTTATGGTTATATTAGAGTTTAGTAATCACGGGAAAAACGATTTTGTTCTGTTTGCCTGTTTATTCATAAACTTTTTTTTCAAGAAAAAATATTCACTCAATTTGGGGGATTTGCGAGCATTTCACCAACAAATAATTCTCGGAGGTAATTATTAAAAACAGTCGCATGGGATATCATAGATTGTTCGAGTTGATGTTCCACAAACGTTATACATGACATCTCATGCGACAAACAGTATACGAACAGAACAGTGTCCCTAAAGCTAACACGCAAAACTTCTGGCCATCTACCTTTTCGTAAAGGAGCTTTAGTTTGTCAAGTACTTAATCGACATTTCTATTTTTTGTTTTTACTGTCTTTTTTGTTTATCATTAAACTGAATCAGCCAGGTGTTTTTTAACTCCATTGTCTTTCAACTCCATTGTCTTTCAACTCCATTGTCTTTCAACTCCATTGTCTTTCAACTCCATTGTCTTTCAACTCCATTGTTATATTATTTTAAATACACATCAACGCTGTTTTTTTCTTTTTTTTTGGTGGGGGTGAGGGGGTTGGGTTGGGTGGTGGGATTAAAAGAAAGGTACCCAATCATTTAATGCGTCTTAACTTTTTATGATACTCTACTTTTTCTTTTCCTCTACATTTTTTTCTGTTCTAGCTACTTTTTTTCACCCCTACATTTTTTCACCCCTACTTTTTTTAAATCAATTATATAAAGCGAAATTTTAAAAGCAGTATTTAAAGGATTGTTTGTTCATTTAGCTAAGGTGGAATGTTGAAAAACGACAATAAAATTTATTCTGAAAACAGTTTCATATATAATAAGATATAGAATAACGGAAAAGTAAATTATTTAAAGTGTTTCAGTTAATTCTTGGTCGTTCTATACATAACTAACTGCCAAGAAAATATCATAAGATTAAAAACTATGATTCATAAATTTGATTTACACAATTAAAAATAAGCTTTACGAGCAGTCAACAACTACACATCTTAAAATTTTAATTTCGTTTTCTATGATTTACGTTTACGTTGCATAATTACTAATGTATAGTTATTTATAGTTATAATTATCAAATAAGCGTGTCCATGGCACATCTATCAGAGCGTGCCCATGGCACATCTATCAGAGCGTCTATCAAAAACATTATTTTAAAACTCTTTAATTCAAAAAGTGAATTATTATTATTATTTTATTTTATTTTCTTTGATAGATTTCATTTGACCGATTTTAATATGAAAATACGAGATAAAAACGATGAGATAATATCGTTCAAAAAAGGTATTCATTTAAGAGTGGGAGGGAGCGAATTTATGACAAAAATTGCGAATTTACATGAAGATGCTTATTTGAGAGGATTTTTTAGTTGATGTGATGTTTTATGAATTCAGTACGGTATATTCGATACGGTATATTGGGTACGGTATATTCAGTACGGTACATTCTGTACGGTACATTCTGTACGGTATATTCAGTACGGTATGTTCAGTACGGTATATTCGGTACGGTATATTTGGTACGGTATATTCGGTACGGTAGTTGATTTTAAAAAAATTCTTTGATAACTGTCGAATGATTAATTGATTTTGGCAAAGCGATTTTCTGTTAAAAAAGGCCGAAAATTGGAACAGTTTTGGCCGTATATTGCAAATTATCGGTCGAAAACTACTTGTTGTACAAAAAAATACAACTTTTGTCCTCATTTTGGAAGTAATTTACTTCACGAGTCAGATTTTATTAGTTTTAAAAGCAAATTGTGCAAAATTAAATTTATATAATAAATTAAGGTAACAGATGTAAGCTAAGGCGCATGATTTTCATTGTTATATTGCCTAAGGTATGAATGTGATCTGAATTGAAAAAGAGTTATGCTGAAACCTATACTTGATTAATTTCTGTTTCAAATCAAAAGATGTATTGCTAAGTAAATTTAGAAACTTTCAACCTGTCTGTACCCAACATTGGTAGACTAAGATGCTTTCTCTGTGCAAAATATATTATGGAAACTTATATTCGGTTTTATATTACATCTTTTTCTGTAGAATCCAAACCAAAAATAGGCTGTCTGAAGTGGTTGATAGCTTTAAAACTATCGAGAATGGGAAACAATGCAGAATGTTTGACATGGTTGTTGACCACAGCCGGTTGCATCATGATCATAGTAAGTTGTTCGACCACATATTGGAGAGGTAATGATTTACATCACGAGGGATTGTGGCGAAAGTGTACCCTGGGTTCTTGCTCAGACTACGAAGTGTTGGATGATGATGATTTAGGTAAAATTCTTAACTATCACTGACCATTTGTCATGAAAACTAATCATTGATAAAGCTTTGTCGCAGTGACTGAATGAATTGATACAGGCTGGATTGGATGAATTTTTAGTTTAAGCCTATAATTCAATTCAATTTTGTATTCGGTGTACCCACGCATTTAATTTATCTTACATTAAATAATTAGGAAACCTGTTTATTTTGAGATCAAGAAGATAAAAATTTTCAACTTAGATGAGCTTGTATTTTCACAGGTTAAATTACCACATAGCTTAAATCTCATTGACAAAAAGTGCACATCATACAAATGATCTCTAGTGTCTAAAGAATAATAAAATGAATAAAATTTTAATGAAATTAGTATGTTCGTTCTTCTTTAAAAAAGAAAATTTTTGTTTAAACATGACTATGAGTTTCTGTACTAAATCAGTACTGAATAAAACATGATTTTTACATGTGATTCATTTAATATGTTTTCAAAAAACCCAAAACTTTAAATATATTTTCACATTTTTGACGTTGCAAACAGATATGAATCATGCTCAATTCAAAACTATGTGTTTAGCTCCGATTTAAAATTACCACCTTAGTAAAATTTTTTATGCTTTCTATGTGCTTTTATCACAAAGATATTATTTCAAAAATACATTCTCTTTTAATGAGCATAAAGGAAGTCCTAAAATTAAGCCGGTTAAATCGTGTTGAAAGCCAAATATCTCCTGAACACTGAGATAAAGTCAGTAAAAGTTTTAAAACTTTCATTGAATTTACCACAATAAAAATATAAAGTTTTGATTAAAATATTATTATTGGAAATTAATAATTTCAATAATTTGCGATTTCCTAAGGTTATATTTATATTGTGATTTCTAAATTCAATTACGGTATAAACTGATTAACCCCAGAAACAACGATATAACAATTCTAGCATATCCCAAAATTGGATAAACATATTGAAATGATAACACAGGAAAAAGGGCAAACATTCACACATTGTAAAGCTCTTAATTTTGCGTGTACGTACGAAAACACGATCTCTGTCTATTTCCACAACAAATTTATTCAGTCCTTTTAGTCAAATTCTTGATCTTTTAATCCACAAGACATCATTACAATTGTTCCAAAAATATACGAAAGGTTTTCATTTGTATTTTGACTAAATATTTCCGTGTCTAGTGAATGACGACTGTGCTGTTTCAAGTTAGAAAATGATTCTTTTTAAAACTTTATTGAATTTTTTATTTAGACCACGTAAGTAAAACAGCAACTTGATAATTATAAATCTAAACAATACAAAACTGCAATATCAGCAGAATTATGAATTCGTTTATTACCTTTGATTCCCGCGAAATAACGACCTTAAAAATGGTAAAAAATTTAAGACCTTTGATAAAATATACCTGAACATTATTATTACTTAACAACAAACCAACAAAACTTTCCTGGAAATTTTGAGGAGAATATTGAGTAGGAGATATTCTTTGCGGGCGTCTAAATAAAGTTGGTTTTTAGAAAAAGGTATTTAATTGGAAAAATGGAAAAACATTGTTTTTTCAAAGCTCTCTTTTTCAATTGAAATCCTTTTAGACGATTGATTAAATGAATATAAATATGATAGATACTTTTTTTGGTATATTGAAATAACTTAATAGTTTTGTGACCATTAATAAATGAATTATTAAGTTTTCCAGTGCTGCCGAACCCTACTTTGCTTTTTTTTCAGGCTACTAAGCCGCCATCTAATTCAGTTTTGTACATGCCGTATCAATTTCTACTCTACGACGGTAATTTCTTTAATTATCTTCCATTATGAGAAAATTCTAAATTTTCTACATTCTCGACCTATTCTACTCTTCGCCACTAACTTCTTTACACGCCATCCACCACGAGAACTCTCAATTTTACCATTACTGCAGGTTTTTGTGTAAAAAAAATAGTATTTGCGATATGGCGTTGCAAAATTAATTTTGCATCCTCTACTATGAATCCATATTGAGTTTGATACCGATGCCTTGATTTCCCTGTATTTTTATTAAATTTAAATATTGGACTCAATGGCTCAGTATCCAAAACGTTTATTGAATTCATTCTAAGTACTGTCAATATGCCACTCAAGGAGAGCTAACTAAATTTTCACCAATTGCCAGTTCCCAATACCCCATTATATATGTACAAAAAAACCCGAGTCGCATCTTTTACATTTTTAAACCACAGATGTTTGAGCAACTTTCTTTATCTGCTTTTGAAAATATCTGTCACCCTGGGTTTTGTTGCCAAGTTGATTACATTGCAAAAAATTTTTTCTCAACTTTACATATTTTTTTGCAATCTGTTACAAGTAGTTAATCAAATTGCTATATTTTGGCAACACATTTTTGGTCTCTAATAACAACAAACTGTTTAGCTGAAGACAAATTTGATATGTCGATAAGTATTTAAGAAATACACTTATAATTTCATCGCATTTAATTTGCCATCAGCTTTACAATCTATTTTCGTTTTTTTGCTGTCGCAAAATTATTAACATTGAAACCAATATTTACAGTTTTATTTAAGTTGTTTTAAATATTATACAATTTACTTCATAAATTTCAACATCAGGTTATTTTTCTCCCATAAAACACTTTTTTCTTTTTTTCATTTTTTGATTAGTGAAATACCTTGCTTTGTCCATTTGAAGGGACTTTGAGGGATTGGACCACGACTTTAGCACAACAGTGCTGAAAATATTAATTCTGGGATGATTCTCTGTGTCATTGGTTTGTGAAATTTGTTAACTTTGATTTTTACATACTGTCCTAATGGGTGGATTTTGTGACTTTTTTGCCAATTGAATGCCAACTGTTAAAACCAGGGAGTTTTTTTAAAAGTTTTTTCTAAAATTGTGACTGTGTCTTGTTTTTTAGAAAAATTTATTATTCAAAAATCTAAAAATTTGTAAATAAAACTGCGTAAAATTTCGTAGTCACCCTGGAGTTAAACAATTAATACATCTTAACAAACGGCATCGTGGAAGTTAAAGTTACTGTCATTTTACAATTGTTGTATATTAAGAGTTCCGAGAGGAAGAACGTAATTAATAACTAGAATTTTGTAATAAAGCAAATGAAATTTTGCGATAAGTAGAACCGTTAAATAAACATTGATTACCCAGATGGTTTAATAAAACTGTTAAAAATCACCCATCTTTTGTACCGTGCGGTTAAACCGTTAAACGCCGTTAAAAGGTTCTACACTTTCGCGCGATGTTTTCATTTAAAACTGCCTTTCGTGGTCGTGTGAAAAAAAATATATTTTGTCAAAGTTAAATAATGAGCTAAATAATAATTTAAAAAGTGAAACTTTATTCCATAACCATTATGTCATTAATATGTTATTATGTCGGTAATTATGGCGTTAATGATTTCTAAAATAGAACACAAAAATTGGCAGAATATTTAGGTTGAATTTTTCTTCTTTAAAATTTTATTTTCTTCAGAAAAAGAATCCAAATAATGCGACGAATTTACCACATTAAAACTGAGCACCCAAAAAACATTATACTAACATGATAACAATTCTATAACACAAGAAATTCCATCGACATGACACAAAACACTTTGTTTCTCCTGGGCAGAACTTTTGGCCTTTAAACCTGTTTTAAACTGCTCTAAACACAAACATCTGTGCTGTTAATAAGGCCGCTAAAATATTAGTTACATAGTAAAGAATAATTAACAATTTTAGCTCAAAGAATATTCAACACATCTGCCACATAACATAACGTAACATATATTTGCGGGAAAATATAACATATTTTGAGGGAAATTACAACACATGCATTTTGCAAGAAAATATAACATACATATTTTGCGGGAAAATATAACACATGCATTTATCGTGAAAATATAACACATATATTTCGCGTGAAAATATAACACATCTATTTTGCATGAAAATATAACACATTTATTTTGCGGGAAAACATACATGTTTTGTGGGAAAATATAACATATTTATTTTTCGGGAAAACATAACATATTTTGCGGCAAAATTTCCGCTATATTATTGCTATGAAAACTTGGCCCACTGGTAAAAATCGAAGTTTGTTATTTAGTAAATCTAACCATCCTTATATAACCATGAGCCAATATGTGAAGTTAGTATATATATTTTATATGACTTATTGTATGAAGTTTATACAGCTATTTTTGTTACTTCATTTGTTATTTTTAAAATTCTGAATTTTTTAAGTACAAATTAACTATCAGTTTCTTAATTGTATGGCTAACCATACAATTAAGAAACTGATAGACCCCTATGCCGAGTAAATAAAAAACATGTTATTTTAGAATATCCCTTCTAAAGAGAGCTGGTAAATTATGAATACTTTTAAATTATTTAGGTTCTGATAAGAATATCGTTCGAGCATTCATAATTCTGGGAATTTTATTGGTTGCTATTGGTACCTTGGTACAGTTTATTGGTAGTTGCTGCAGTAAGAAAGTGAACGCAGCAGTTTATATCATAGACGTATTAGCACGTAAGTTGCATTAGCATCTAAACCGATATTGTTTTTTTTTTTTAGATAGAATAAATTTGTTGACCATATTCTGAGAATTTGTCTAGGCATTTATTGTATATATACAACCACAAATGTAGGTTTTGAGTTTACGTACGATTAGCTAAAGTTCATCAAATTATATTAAATATATATTCAAACTTATCAAGAAATTAATCGTTCATTATTCTCTAGTAATATGTATAAATCGATTAATTTATTTTTAGTTGCTTGCCTCATTACAGCGATGTCATATTATACAGCGGAATTCGATAACATCTTTATGGAGTGGCAGTGGAGTTTCAAACTAGGATGGGCTGGTTGTGCCGTGTACGCATTTGGGATGCTATTGGTTATGTTTTTTGGATGTAAATCAGATTAAATTTGCAGTTAATAGAATTTTGGCTAAAATAAATTAGACTTTGATTCAAGGAAAAGAATGCTACTCATTGTAAATTTTTAAACTATTTTAATTACACAAAAAATCTTTGCTATAGTTTATGCGATATAAATTTTTATTATTGATTAAACTTTGCTACATAGTATGCATTTCAAATATGTGATCTTTGCTAATTGATCTTTCTTATACATCATGCATCATATATATATATTGGTTGTAGGGCATTTGCCCCCTCCCCAGATAATTGCCCCCGAATAATTGCCCCCGAGAAATAACCCGTGGAGAGTTTATCCCGGAAATTTCCGCCAAACAATGGCACCCAGGCCAGGCCCTTGGTATCGCAGACAAAATTGTGATTGGATATTTTTGGCGCCTCATTGTGACAAAGAAAATCGTTTGGCAATGAACACAGTAGCTTTAAGGTTAAAAATGTCTTCTGTTTTAAATGATACTGAAATGTTTGATATACATTATATTGAGATCAATAAGGATGCTACTTTTGATAAACTCTTTGCTGACACTGGTAATGTAGAGTTTGTTGTCTTAACCCAACAGGCTTTAGAAATAGTTTTACATCATCTTTTGTTAAGTCTTGAAAGACAAGCTATTGATCAATTGCTTGGAGGAAAATATTTTACTCACACTGACAACATTAAAATAGCTTCTGAAAATTACTCTAAAAAAAAATATAGCTTCCGAAAGATACTTTGCTATTTTGGATATACTCATTCGAACGAAGCCCAATGCAACTGTACAAACTACCTTAGTATAAAATATGTTGTACAAGAATAAAATACTAGTTTGGTTAGAAGGATAATCAGTTGAAGAACGGATACAGATTGTTAAGCATGCAAGAAAAAATACCAGCAATATGAAAGTAAAATTTAAAGAGCGAGATCTGCGAATAAAAGAATACAAAAAAACGAAAACTTTTTCTAAAGCAACAAACAAAACGAAAAGTCAGACGCAAAGGCTTCAATGGAAAAAACTTTCAAAGCTCAAAAGTTGTCATGAAAACATGCAGTTTACCAAGTCCAGAGTAACAACCACAATCACTAAAAGAAAAGCCAGAACAAAATGACTTCATCACCAAAAAAAAAAAAAATAAAATAAAATAGGATTTGTCTGATAAACTACAAAATGCACGATATAACCAGCTAATAGTTCAAAATAAAAGAAAATTTTCCCTGATCTTTTGAGAGATCCATCAATCCTTGTTGGAAAATCATTTTGTCAAAACTACAAAGCTTTCAATGGCGAGTATTTTTGGAGTTTAACTAAGGACGAGGGAGAAGCTAAATTCACAAAAAAACCCATGACGTAAATTGTAAAATCTTACATATGAAACTGATGATCCTGATTTTTCGCAGCCTGTATTTTATATAAAAATTGATTAGATTACTCTGGCATTATTGTCTTAAAATCGGTAGACAATAATTTTGTCCAACTTACATCAAACTATTTTTGGCGTTGAGCCCATGGATTCAATTAAAAGATGGTACAACCGTGGTCAGCTGAAAATATTCGGTATTATGCGGGGGTTAAGTTTGCATGACAAGTTGAAACAAATTGCGTTGAGTCGATAAACGGGCCATTTTATGTTAATGAATAATGCTGTGGTAATTATTTCTATAAATAGAATGTCATCAACTGGTTCATTTCTGTGATTGTCAAAACAGATTAAAAGTTATATTTTGTTTGATGAATATACTAAAACACAATAAATGTACAATATCAGGTAAAAATAACAACGTTATATAAACAATGAATAAAGAAAACAATTATGTGTTGCCGCCCCTTTTCCTAAGGACGCTATCTAAACAAGTAGGTATTTTTTGATTAACTTTTATTCATTTACAACATCACCAAAAGCCAATATGTTTAAATTTTCAGAAACGATGGTCGAAGAAAATAAGAAAGTTCAAAACTAATGATGTTTACCGTGATGGCCTCATTATTCCACCGCGGAAACACAAAATTTATTACGCCATAACACCTAGGGCAAAATTTTTGAACACGTCTAGGTTTGCTGGTTTTCTAACGAATTCCAAAATTTGGTTCGCTTATAAACTGTCAAAGTTTAAATTTTAAAAAACTTGGCTAATTTTTTTTTCCGACCCAAATATACTATAAGATCGATTAAAACTCAAAAAAGAAAAAAGTAAAGAAACTTTAAAAACTATTTAGGTTCGCATATATTATAACTACTTAAGACGGTTGCTGAAACTTTGGATTTATTTTTAAAGGCTGATGAAAAAAGAAAAAGAAAATTATGAAAATAGTAAGAAAACAAAAAAAAAAAACAATTATAAACCATTATGCAACAAAGATTACGTATTTTATAATTTAAAAATAATAAAATTTTTGCAGTTTTCCATTTTTAAAAAAATTTAGAAATTTCTTAAAATCTAAAACAAAAAAAAAAAGTATGTATGTATGTATGTATGTATGTAGGTATGTATGTATGTATGTATGTATGTATGT